>LKTO01000766.1:0-19697 GCA_001399465.1 Hymenoscyphus scutula
ATAGAACTATTACCTTTAGCTTAGTTTATATATAATAACTTAACTATAGAAATAATACTTATATTACTATTCTATACTAACTTTAGATATAAATTACTAGTATATAATAGACTAATAAAAATAATAATTAATAATTAATTAGCTCGAGTATTAGCCTTAAAGATTAAAGGTCTATATATAGAACTTATAGAGAACCTATAGTTTATAGTAGAGTATAATATATACTACTATAATAAGTAATATAGTTAGAAGCTAACGCTAAAAAAGAGAGATAAAGTCTACTTATAGCGAAAAAACATCGATATAAAAAGACTAAGTAGAAAACTAGACTATATATATATTAGACTATTTAAAATTAAATAAGTAAAGAGATCTTTAAATTATAAACTAGCTCTACTAAAAATAATAAATATCTTTCTAGTATTCTATATCTCTCTACTTAAACTAGTACTACTAGAAGTACTACTAGCTCTACTTATAGAGCTCTAGCTAGTTAACCTAAATACTAAGTATAAGGTTAAGAAGATTCTTAACTATAAACTTATTAGAGGTAAGATTAAATATTTAATTAAATAGTTAGATTATATATATTTAGAGAATACTTAGAAACTAAAATAGAATATCAGCTAGTATTCGCTAGAACTTAAGGAGTTCTATTCTTAAAACCTAAGTCTGCCTACAGCGCGTAGTTAGTAGAATAAGCCTCGAAGAAGGCAGGATTAAGACTGAATTCCGAAGAAGTGTCGGCAGGGAAAGTGCTAGTATAAACAGGTGTACGATTACTCAGGTAAGCATCTATAGCTAGAATAACCCTCCCTGTCTCAGCCTTCTCCATTTCTTTCCTCTATAACTCTTCTTCCTCGCGCTTCTTTTCCTTGGCCGCATCTAGTTCCTGTGGAGACTTAAAACCACAGGCTATTATATCGTTACGACGACGCTAAAGGAATTTCTTTTGTTTACGAAGACGTAGGACCTTTACTATTGCCTCTTCTTCTTCTTCCTCGAGCTTTTCTTTCTAGTAAGCTAGTGCCTCGTACTCATCGAGGAATTTAGGTTTACTGTCACACCTCGAACGTCTAACGCGAACATATTCTAAGTAGCGGGTGTGTCAGGTACTTATAATATAACTACGACCATAGGTTTAGTAATAGGAACACTTTATAGTAGTAGGAAAACCACGGTTAAGGATGTTAGTTAGAAGGACCTGTCGATCGTAGGTTTTCTTAGAGGACATGTTAAAAGAGAAGAGGCCGACAGCCTCTGATTATTATTTCTTAGGTTGTACTTAAGCGTAGAGACACGCTAGGCTAAGAAGGGGATAGTGTTACAAATCACGTGTATATATAATAAGTGAAGACTAGACAGCGTTCTAATAGGTTAAGTACTATTATATACTCTTATAGTATTAAAGGATCGATTAGACTAGCTAAGCGATCTAGAGATTTTATCTAAGATAAATTATATAACTATTATTAATTAGTAATAATTAACTAAGTAATACTAAGTAAGATTAGTATAATTAGTATAATTATACTAATTAATATAAGTAGAAAGGTTCTATATAAGACTAGTATATCTACTATTAGATAGAAGCTTTATACTTAACTTAATATTATATTATTATTACTATCTTAATAGCTTTATAGTTAAGTAACAAGTTTACCTCTAAGTAAATATCTAGTTCGCGATTAAACCTCTTTATAAGTAATAAACTCTAGCGATACTTAGTTACCTTAGTTAGTTAGTTTAAGAATTATTATACTTCTCTATATATTCTAGTAAAGTAAAGATAATAAGAATCCTTAGCTAGAAGTACTATTAGAAAGAACTTCCTTAGAATATAGCCTAGTATATCTATAACTACTACGCTTATAAAAGAGTATATATTCTAAGAGACTATACCTCTAGATTTCTATATCTATTACTAGTTCTAGACTACTCTTAGTAGTATATTATAATAGATTTTAAGTTCTTTCTAAAAGATAAGTTTAGTTATAATATAGCTTATATAGTAATTAACTATTTAAGTAAAGTATCTCTATTCCTTACTATAAGATAATAATAGCTAAGAATATAGCTAAGCTTTATATATCGTATATTTACTAATACTATAGAGTACTATAGATAAGTATATTAGATAGAGAACCTTAATTTATCTCTAACTTCTAGATAGAGTTCTATCGGATACTAGATATCTAAATTAAGCTTTCTACTACTTTCTATCTATAAATAGATAGATAAATAGAAATTATAAACTAGTACTTAGACTAGTACCTACGCTCTTTCGTTAACTACTACTAGAATAACTAGTCTAAACTACTATCTATTATAGACTACGCCTAGCTAACGCTATCTTATAAGAGTATTAGAATGTCGCCTTTCGAGCTTCTAAACGTCTACTCTTCTCGTATCTCTTTTAACTAGAATATACTAAATCCTACTATACTAAAAGAAAAGCTAAACTAAGAAGAGATATAGTAGGTAATTAAGAAGCTCTAAGAAGTATAGAAGACAGCTTATACGATTATAAAGAAAGCGTAGAATAAGAAGTAAAGAGATATTAACCTCTACTAACGAAAAGTAGACTTTAAAGTAGAAGATAAGGTCTAGGTATCTATAAAGAATTAGAAGATAGAGCGCTCTAGCTATAAATTAGACTATTAAATAGTAGACTTATATAAAGTAATTTAAAAGGTTAGATACTTCTATAAAGTTAGATTGCTAGCGTCTATAAAAATATACTCTATATTCTCTCTAGACTATCTATAAAAAGCCTTAGATAACTCTCTACTAGAATAAGTAAATAAACTACCTCTACTAATATAGATTATAAATAATAAGAAGTAGAAAGTAGAAGAAGTAATTATAGTAAAGAAAGTAAGAAGTAAACTATACTATAAGGTAAAGTAGGTAGACTATAATAAGAATCTAGAATAGTATTCTACTTATAACTTTAAATATTTACTATATAAGCTAAGAAGCTTCTATATAGTATACTCTATATAACTAGGTCTCTCGCGTCGCTTAGATAATTAGATTAGAGCTTATAAGAATAGAGAGGATTTATATAAAGATTTAGAGAATAGTATAGAGGCTTCTATAAGCTTAAAAGTAAGCTTCTTTTTAAAGAGAGAGATAATATAATAGTTCTAACCGCTACTCTACTAAGATAAGACTCTAGAAGGAACTTAGCTAATTAGAGATATCTTACTTTAGTAGATCTCTTACTTTAGCGATCTATCGATTAATCTCTTACTTTACTAATCTATCGATTAATCTCTTACTTTAGTAATCTATTAATTAATCTCTTACTTTAGTATATACTCTAGCTACCTTATATATTTAAGAGCCTCTAACTTCTAGACTTCTATCTCTTCTTCTCTTCTTAGCTTAGAATCCTTATATTTAATAGTTTCTACGATTCTATAACCTATACTATAAGCCTTATATATATGTCGTTATATAGAGAGCGACGTAATCTTATAGAGGCTATTATTATAAATAAAGCTAATTAGATAAATAAGAAGATTATCGTATAGCTAGATAATAGTAAAAGGTAAGAGTAAGATAAGTATAATAAGCTTAAATTAGAGCTAATAAGAAATAGAAATACTAAGAATAAGAGTAGAGATATATAGACTAGAATTGAGAAGAAGTATATACGAGACTTAGAACGATATATATTATAGGATTTATTATATGTAATTTTATTAAACATATATCACTTGTAGGCAAGATTACAGTGCAGGTGGATGTAAATGCGACGCGCACGCATTTTAGTGGTGGTGGGGGGGCGTGAAAACCCGCACTTAGTCAGCTCTAAACCCACGCTATAGCGTGGGTGTATTAGGACCCGGCAATCTACCTTTCGCTTACGAAGTAATATCGAATATTTTACTCGGTTAAACATTAAAACGCACCCAAGTTACATCTGAGTGAAGATCTCGACTTTGCGTCCACAACAATGACTATAAGTCAGGTGAATTAGAACACCATATATTCTTGGAGTGGTTAGTCTGAAGATTAACGGTTGTCAAGATTGATTAGTATCACACGAGATCTGTTATGCCCTCGAGCTCGGGACCTCCCGTAGCCGATCCGCGAGGCAGAGACAAATGACATGTTAGTTATTTCTCCCGACATAAGTTAGTTTGTTGTTGTCGGTTTGCAACACATTCACGAAGCGGATCCGAATATTGTCAGCATATGCCGGATATTGGAACCAGTTGCTAAGAGCCTGGTCGGAAACCATCAACTCAGCAGTCATGATAATTGGGATACTATTTCGAAAGAACTCGGAGGATAATATCTCTAGCCACCTACTCGACACGTTGTACGGGATCTTTTCTCTTCTGAGAGTAATGATTGATGAATCTTTATTATCTTTCCAAATTCTCTCCCTTGCTTGTAATAAGTAACAATAGAATTAATGCACAGATGATAGAAGGCTACCGACGGGTCAAGAGTGGACAAAATACTAATCATGATCGAGCACTAGAAAAGTAGTAGCTCCTAAGAAGGATATCACTTTCACCTGAGCCGCGCTCGAACACTTCAGAGTCTATTATCTATAATTTCGACCCAAATCTATCCACCTGATGTTGTTGATAGAATCCTGATTGTCCAGCTGATCGCCCTCTCACACCATCTTGTCGTACCTCCGCTCGCTGCGCAGGGCTCACCGGCTCAATATAGGGGACATAATTTTCGGGCTGCGGTAGCATGAGGTTTTTCGTGTAGGAAGGTTTGACGGAGGTGATTGAGGAGGCTTCGCATCGTTTAATGGCAGGCGCGGGGTAAGTCAAAGGGCAAGGAATGTCGGATCGGCATTCCTAAGGTTGTTGAGGTAGTTAGGTTCAAGATACACTCGTTCTTTACTTCATGAATCCTTATACTCCTTTGCTATGACGTAGTATATCCTCTGTACGTGCTGTTATAAAGAGTAATAGTATAAAGATATCTAATAATTATATAATATTTAGAGTTGTATCTAGAGATATATCTGAAAACCTATCTAATTATATAATATTTTAAGTGTGTCTAGAAGAGTGTCTAGTGATTATATAAGGATATCTTTTTCATGGGGTAAGTTTTTACCTATGCTTTGTCTGGACCCGTCTGGAGTTCTAACCCACACCCTGATTTCGCTCTTCTATTAACTAGAGTCTAGAATATATTTCTTAGTATAATTTTAGGTATATCACAACGAAATAGAGGGGAACATAGAGACAGATCCTCAAATGGTCACATAAGCTATCCAACAGCAATACATTTCATGCTGTGACAGCCCACCGCCGTGCCGGCAGCTTGACCGACGGGCTGCTCTGCTAACCCTCCACCACTCCGTCTCCTCAATGCGGATGACCAGCTTCTTGCCTCGGACTGTCCCGTCCCTCAACCTCTTCAGGGCGCCTTCAAGACCACCCAAGCCCCCCTTCACGACCTCGTGTGGATGCGGCGTGAACCAGCCCTCCACCACCCGGCCGGGGTACCGGGATGGGGGAGTCAATGATTTTGACAATCAGCTTCGAATCGATGATGGCCTCCTTCATGATTGAATTGGTTCCACTTTGGGTTTGGGGAGAGCTTGGGCAGAGGCGGCTAGGAAAACGGCCAATGCTGGGTGTCATTGTAGGGGTACTTATTACGAAGAGGTACAAACCAATGTCGCGGACTTAGGCTTTAAGCGGAGATCAGCCTGGGTTCAAACTCCGCAAGTTACAAGAAGATTACAAGCTATTCTTTGACTTCAGGCATTTCGAGACGCTACATGGGAATGGACGGGCTATGATGTGACACTAATCTCTTGCTACGCCTCAATGGGGTCTTCTACGTCCCCGAGACACCGACATTGACGAATTGGTGAAGGGGACCATCTCAATCCTCGCTAAGAAGGTTTGACGGAGGGTTGGTGGGAGTTCAGCGGAAGTTTGACGGAAGTTAGGCCTTATTACTATAAGCGAGGAAACAGTGGATCTCCCATTTCCGTGCTTCTGTATACGTTCAATTTCACCGTATAATCCTTCTAATTTAGGAGCAAGCTGAGGCTCTGCTTTATAATCTCGCCTTCTTCATACAGGAAATACCGGTAGTACTAAAGGCAGTGTGTGTGTGTGTCAATACTCAGACTTGATAACAGTCGCTGTTCACTTGCGTCCGCACACTTGTATCAACACTATGGAAATCGACAAGCTAACACTCAATGACCTTCGCGTTGAGCGCAGAGAAGTTGAATTTCGGAACAAGACCTATTCATACCTCATTGGGCAAGCCCGAGGGCACGCCTAAGGGTACTATTTACCTTATACACGGCTTCCTGGACATCTCACTCGGCTGGCGGTACCAGGTGCCTGTCTTCATTTCTTTAGGCTACCAGGTACTGATGCCTGACTCCTTTGGCTATGGCAATACATCTTCGCCTGAAGCCCTTGATGAGTTCTCACTCAAGAGCCTGTCTGATGATGTCGCTGCTATTTGTGCGTGCTTTTTAAAAACATTGGCAGAATCGGGCCATCGCCGCTCCTCGATGAGGCAGAGAGAGACTATTACACTGTCGAGTTCACTCGAAGTGGCCTACGCGGGCCATTGAACTGGTACCATACGCATCAGATCAACTTTGAGCACGAGAAAGTTTTCACCGAGAAAGGCAGGCATAAGTTTGCTATGCTGGCATTGTTCATTCTTGCACGAGATGAGCCTGCGCGACCACCAGGCGCGGTATCAGATGTGTACCAACATTTTGAGGATTTGACGTATGGTGAGGTCAGTTCAGGACACTGGGCTTTGTGGCAAGCGGCCACCGAGGTGAATTCACAAATCAAGAAGTGGATCGAAACCAAGGTTGAAGAAGAAACGGCTACGTCGCCATTGAAGCTGCACTAGAATGCTGAGTCTCGCGAGCACTACAATACTCTTGCCAATGTCAAATTTTCTCTAGAGCCACAGGCAAGGAGTTCAGCATTTGAGAATGGACTGCCAGCGTATATTTTCACTGTTAGCTGACGAAGAGAATTGGGCCTTATTCTGGAGTAATTGTCTAAGTACACTAAGTCCGCGCGACGCATGAAGCCCAGGCATCCATTCTCTCTTTTCCTATTAATAGAGTCATGAAATCAGTCGCAAAACTGTCCACTTCAGTAGCAACAGCCGAGGAGAGAAGTCTGTCAACATGGAGACTCTTGACCAATGACTGATCTCTCCCACTGATCAACTCCGTCCACGTCCCCGAAGAAGATGCGTCCCACAACCCCTGACATGCCGTGAATCTAATCTCTCCGGGGGAAAAGTTCCAGCCATCCCTCTCCCTTAAGTAAGCGGCCATCGTGCTCTGACAAACCAGCCACGTGCGCCGTATGCTTTCACTAAGAATCCAAGCTCTCCAGAGTCCAGGATTTGTGGAACAATCTTCTTCGTGCGCGCCATTGAACCCAGTACGACTCAGAAGTCCCATCTCGAAACTGGCATCCAGAGTTGCCGACTGCCAAAGCTGTTCACACCATGTCAACAGAGTTTGGATTTCCTTCTCAGCGAGAGACCGCTGACGGATGGACCCATCGAAAAGACGAATATGTTGATATATGAACAGTGCCTGTACTCTTGCTAGGTGCTCAAGAGTCAGGATGCTGGGGACTGACATGAACGATCCGTCGTCCAGGGTCTGTGTCTTCAGAAGACTGTTGGCGCGGTCTTGGACGATTTGCATTGTTATATGCTCGCTATGGGCTGTCTTCGACATATACGCAGTGAGAGTCGTCCATGCGTCTTGAAGGCACTGAGGCAAGCCTGTATTGGAGTACAACTGTTGGTGGATGAATGGATTGCAACCTTCTTTGATCCACTGGCGTAGCCAGCCCCCAACAACAGTACTCCAGCTTTTGACGCACATAGACATATGCGTAGGGCTAGGGTTGATGCAGCAGTTGGTTGCACCAACATTTTCAATCGTCCAGGTTTCCTCGTCCAGAAACCAGTTCCCACAGGAAACTGGGATCACCGCGGGAGAACGGCCTGCAAGAGGGGTAACTTGGTGATTTTCCATCATATTGTTATCCATCTGCTGGCCGATTTTGCGCGTGATATTGGTAGACAGCGCCACCCATTCTGAACGCAACGTATCTTGGCTGGCAGACGCCGGGTTGATCCGATAATACCGCCGGGTTGACGGATACTGGCAACTAAAGTTCTTTTCCGCGCACCTTTGACAAATTGGTGTCCGCTTATCGCACGTCCGTTTGGCCTTTGTACATGTAAAACAGGCTTTGCGCTGACTCAACTGAATGACTGGCGAGGTAGCTGAGATCATAGTAAAGGGAAGGGATAAATACAACCACTGTGTTATGGATCGCTGTATGGGCAGAGCGTCTGCTGATAGGATACCCGGGGCATGGAAGTTTGCTAGACTTTGGTCGAGGTTTGGCGGATTTTTGACGGAAGTTTGGTGGAATTTAGTAGAAGGGTAATGAAGGTTTGGTGGAAGTTTGGTGGAAGTTTGGTGGAAGTTTGGCGGAAGTTTGGTGGAATTTAGCGGGGGATGCTCTGTAAAGATATAACGTAGTCGTCATCACATGATTTATAATGCAGCCGGTGGGCGGGGTTCGTTATGAATTTGGCGCGGAATTAGGAATAATATTGTGGAGAATTACTGGGATCCTGTCGAGATTGTCATCTGTTCTGAATATCAAGCAATTATTATATATATATACAAATGGCCAGGTCGTTACTACTGCATCTTGGAACATTATATGACCTCTTATCCTGCCTCATACTCCTCCTTCACACAGATCGGCCAAGAACAGAACCAAAATGTCGAAGTACAGCGCAGTGCACAGCAAGCCGCAAGGGCCAGGCGACGCCCGACCCACGGCGCAGCAAATTGTCGAGGACGAGGAAGTTGAGGGAAAATTGGCTGGGAAGACCATCTTCATCACTGGAGCTAACCAAGGAATTGGCTTTGAGACAGTCCGCGCCCTCAGAACGACTGGTGCCACCATCTTCCTGGGGGTCAGGGATTTGAAGAAAGGGCAGCAGGCGGTTGAAGATCTACGAGCATCCAACCCGAACAACGGAGCACCACTCCACCTGATTGAACTGTCCCTCAATTCCCTCAACTCGGTCCGCGCTGCAGCCCAGGCTTTTCTAGCTCAGCACGCCAATTTGAACATCCTCATCCTCAATGCGGGGGTGATGGCGACCCCAGAAGGCAAAACTGTTGACGGATTCGAAACCCAGTTTGGTATCAACCATCTCGGACACTTTTTACTATTTCAACTGTTAAAGCCGGCGCTGCTAGCCGCAGCCACCCCATCCTTGAACTCGCGTGTCATATCTCTCTCATCCCTTGCTCATCGCGTCAGCGACATCAGGTTCCACGATTTAAACTTCAAGGAAGAGGGATCCTACGAACCCTGGGTTGCGTACGGCCAGTCCAAGTCCGCAAACATATACATGGCTACCGAGATCGACAAGCGTTATGGACCAATGGGTGTGCACGCCCTCTCTCTACATCCCGGTACTATTCCGACGAACTTGGCCCAGTACGTGGATTCGAAGGCAGTAGAAGCAATGGTGGACGACCAGGTGAAGCTCATGATGAAGAGTGCTCCTCAAGGTGCAGCCACGACTGTGTACGCTGCGATAAGTAAGGACTGGGAGGGCCGAGGTGGCCGGTACCTGAGTGATTGTGGTGAACCAGGGCCTGCAAAACCAAGCCCGTCTATGGTATGGACAGATGTTGGCCATGCTCCTTGGGTTTACGACGAACACAAGGCTGCCAAGTTGTGGTTGGAGTCATGCAAGTTGGTTGGCATAGAGGATGATGCTTGATTTGGGGGATTCGTGTAAGACGCTTGCTGTGAGGACGAGAGTTGTGTTTCGGTTAAGTTGAGCCGCATGTCTTGGCGACACGCCAGCGATCATCGATAATTTTGAGCTATAAATATAACTATTTAACGTCCATCCCTACGTGCCGGAAAACCCTACGTGCCGGAAAAAATGATAGGTACTTTGACTTCAAGTATCTTAAAATCTGTATACACTTTGATATCTCCTATAATTTTTTATAAGTTGCTTTATTAGTCGTGATTTATTAGGTTATGTTTTTCAGAGCTATCCCCTCAGCTGCCACCAGAAACGCACCAAATGTGGTCCGTGCATCTAGCGTACAGGGGGTGGAACACCAAACTGCAAAAAACAATAACACCACCTCTAAATAGCTCTAATTATCTATTATTCCACCTCTACGATGCCTGAGAATACACGGCTAGATACTATAGATCCAGAGACTCGCCGTCTAAATATTACGCCCCTTAAAAAGCCTGGAACGCACTTCGAGCTCCTAAGAGTTCTCTTATAATAGTACTAAATTAGCCTACTAGAGAGTATAGATATTAACAACCCTCTAACTCTATTCCTCTTATACTTTCCTCTCTAGATAATAGATATAATAGTTTCTAATATTAATTCTTGTTTTAGAGAATCTTATAATCTAGAGAAGCTCTATACTTATATAAACTCCTAGATAGAAATAATAAAAGAAGAGATTTATATCTATCTTATAATTAAAGTTTATATAACGATATATACTTATAAGCTTATAGATTACTAGAAGAAAGAAGAGAGTCTTATACTAAAGAATAGATTCCTAGAGTTATATATATAGTTTCGCGTATACTTTAATAGAGTATTAGGTCTATATAAGAAGGTTAGTTTCTCTCTAAATTTTATAAGGAAATGTACTAACTTTTTAGAGGTAAAAGGTTAAGCTATTAAACGCGTATATTCTTATAATAAATCGTTAGATTTAGATACTAGGTTCTTAGCTAGTAGTAGATAAAGTAATAGACCGATTTAAGAGTAGAGTAAAGGAGGCTACTACTATACTAAATAAGCCTACTCTAACTAGATTTAAGATCTAGGCGATTGTAGAGATTAGCTTTTTATACTTCTAGAATTAGTATATATCTAGAGAGAAGAATAAACCTGTGAATACTTATATACTAAGAGAGCTTAGAGAGACTAAAAAGAAGAGAAAAGAAGGTAATAAAACGTAGGCAGTAGTACTAAAGCTTTACGAATTACTTCTAGAGATACTAGTAGAATCGTACTATATATTTATAGATAACTTATTCTTCTTAACATAGTTTTTCGAGCTCTTATATACGTAAAGATATAGCGTAACTAGCACCTGTCGTATAAAGTCTAGAGTACTCTTAACACTCGTTGAAATAAAGAAACCTAATAAGAAGGATATAATACTCTAGAGAATAAAGGTCTACCTTCTAATAGAGTTAACTCTTGTTAATTATATTAGATAGAAAGATAATACTTTTATTCTAGGAATGTTAATAGTACACGACGATATACTTAACGTTTTACGCCTATATAAGCGCTCTAAGACTATTTCTTTAAAGGCTAAAACAGCGAGAGTTCCTTTTAGAGAAGATGTAGAGAAAGAACTATTTATTCCTTAGTTATTTAACAAGTATAACGACGTAATAGAGTACGTTAATCAATTAATTAATTAATAGCTTTAGAAAGTAGTCTACAGCTAATATAACGTAGAGGATTACAGGCAATTCAATACTAGCTACTCCTTGTTGTTCTGATTAATTCCTATAAGATAGCTTTCTATATATCTCGCTTAAAGACTTCTAATATCTCTTTCTATAACTAAAAGGATTAGCGTCTTTAAATCGTCGCAGGTTTACCTAAGCTTAGAAAGCCTATAACGCTGTCTTATAAAAGAAGGGTTTCATATATAGATCTAGACAGCGCTCTAGAAGATATTAGCTAGCACCAACTTATCAAGATGCCTACACGCTATAACTGTGCTAATTGTAGTAGTTTACGTTAACAAGATCAGTCTATAAAAAGAGTTGTATTAAGCTCAATTGCTAATAATAATCAAAGGCTAAGCATACGACATAATACTAGCTTTAGTTGTAATAAATACTAGGTTTAGTTATGTAGAATAAGGCCCTGTTTCCGTAGTTTCATAGAATATAACTGATTTTCCCTTCCAAAGTCATGAAACGAGCGGGTTCTATTAGTCCGCTTAGTATTCTTAGCACTTGAGTTTGGGCCACTGCGTTTCTGGTGGCAGCTGAGGGGATAAGGGCGAACATCAAACACTCATTTCTTCCAATCTCAGAAATGCAGTGCTATGTATGGCCTCTCTCTCACAGTTCCCCACCCCTTTCATGACCACCCACCCACCACCTCTCACCTAATCTTCTCCTTCCCATACTCCACCCCCCACACAATCCTAAACCTCCCCGATCCCTCTCCCTCCCCCTCCATCCTCGACGACAACCCCAAATGCGCCACCTCCCCATCACCTCCTTTCGTAGCATAATACCTTACTGGTGGTCTCTTCTTCAACGCTTTCAACAGATCGTCATCAGAGTACGCACATATATTTGGACCAAGCTCCTCACGCATCGCCTCTGAGATGTCAGCGATGGCACGCCAGAGGCCGAGACGGCGGCGTTTACGGCAGAATTCGCTGTTGGTGTCACAGTCTAACCTATGAGTGGGCAGCAGGGAACAGTGAGTGAGTGCGTGAAATAAGCCAGATACTTTGGGTGGGATTTTGACATACCATAAAATCCAAAGTCCAAGTAGCCACACACTGTTTATGATAATGAGAAAGAGCCATTCGAATGAAAATCCCCACTGCAAATGTACATAGGTTAGATAACGTGAAGCCTAGGTATTCAGGGGAGGGTAGGGCATGATAAGTACTTACCCGGTATTTCTTGGGTTGTACGACACACTGAAAGCTATTCCTGCTTACTGGTTGGAAATCCCATTCTGACCATGTCTCCTCGTCGAATGCTTTCAATGGGTCGGTTTTTAGCATCTCCCACCATGTGCCATTGATGACTGTGTTTGTCCAGTTGAAGAGCTGAAAGCCGGTACTGTATACTAAGTATCCCCCGTCAGGCTGCTTCGTCACGTTACTGCATTGAGCGTATTTATTGTCGACGAGTGTTTATGGTTCAGCCTCAAGTAGTGTGTAGCTTTCTTGACTTCGGTTCAGAGTTTTAAATGTGAATATTGACTGTCCATTACTGGTTTCGTCACTGATGTAGAATTTGAGACAGATGCGAGTTTTTATTACGTATTCGCTGGAATTCATAGCGAACCCTGAGCTCAAAATTAGTGAAGTGAGGTCAATATGAAGCACGGCAAGAGACGAGTTCAAGTGTTTCTTACAGCTAGGCATGTCGTTGATTGGTACGGATTTTAGTTCACCGGGCCAGAGGAAGTTGGTATTCACGGCAGATTCATATGCCGTTGCCACGTCTATGAGTCTGTAATCCACGAGCAAAAACGTAATCAATCAGTCGACCTGGAATGAACAGGAGTCCATCTAGAACAAGGAATGAACATACCCAGGAATAGAAATCAAATAAACGGTCGAAATGATCAGCCACATGAATATCATCTTCACTCTCCAGTTTCTATAGCGAAACATGTTCTTCGAAACCTGCCACAGCAGCTCCAGCTTCATCGATGGTAACGCAAGAGCAGCATAGAGCTCGAATGGCAATCCTGTCAATTCAGTTGCTCGTAGTAAGGCATTACTGAAAACTCTGTATGCCACTAGAGTCAAGATGCCCTGTAAACCGCGTCCGACTACCCAATTCCAAGCTAAATCGATGGCTTTGGCTTCTCCAAACGTGAATGTCCTGCCGAAGGGAATAAGATTAATGCCGACAAACGACCAGCCCCTCGATTCTGTAAAATCATAGAAGAATGCTCTGGTGTATCCTGCTCGCACACCATCTTCAAACCAGTATTGTAGACAATAGCTGGGGACGAAGATAGGGGTGAAGAAAATGGCAAAAATGGACCCACTTGAAAATATATTAGCATAGCACGCTCAAGTTTTGGAGTGTAATTATGACCCTTGATATTACTCGTGATTATGGGTCTGAGTTTTCATTTTGTAAAAGAACTAGAAAAGGGTAGTTGCTTACTGACGAACAGGCATCCGCCAATAACCCAAATCCAATCGAAAGAATATTTGCGTTCTGTGGAAAGCTTTTGGCGGGAGGTGGCCACTTTCCGGAAATTTCTTCGGTCTAGTATCATTCGATAAGCCCGAAGGGTCCTTGGTATCGGGTTTCACGGGACTCAGGTCTTGAAGTTCTCTCATTTGAACTGGGGAATAAGCGCGCGCATCTCGTGATCTGCGGGAAAAGCGTTTTGGGATAATAGATTTCCGAGAGAGAGAATGCAACAGTGTTTGTGCCTCAGAGGGGGCAAGGAGCAGCTCAGATACGGGTGCGGACGGTCAAGGAGGAGGTGCTGGTCGAGGTGCTTCGTCGCCATCGCTATTGCCCGAGATACCTGCTGGAGATATTGAATGCGTTTGTCCAGACATCTTGGTGTGTTGTGATCGGATTTAGCCCCTACCCCTTGGTATTCAAGGTTTATTGCCGTCGGGTGAATAGGCTTTCACACTCAATTCGTCTCACTGGAAGAAGTTGTATTCAATCTAGCGAAATAGTGAAGGTCCGCTTGTTCGCCTCATGGAGAATAGGTGGGAAATATTTGATGAGGGAGAGAAGAGAAGGTGGAATCTCAAGCGACCTTGAAGTGTACTTTACTGCGGCAAAAGGCTGTGGTGCCGCAATGACCTAAAAATACCTCCCCTGGCCTTCCTTTCTATGGATACTGTTGAAACGCTACTCTAAGAGGCAAGAAGAGTGGACTTTTGATATGGATACTTGACAAGCCTTTTCATTGGCGGTGAAGCGGCTAAGGCTGATTAACTTAAATGAGGACGAGTGTAGATTTACAGTAGAGTGTCAAAAGTCTTCACACCCCCCCCCTTGCCAGCCAAGCTTTCTAGACCTAATTAGGCCTTGTTGTTCTCGCCGCTTTTCTAAGTAAATAATATACTTTCGTATATAAAACACTATACTTTTAAAGCTATTTAAGATGTCTCGACTTAAGTTATCTTCTACTATATATACGCGAATTATCGAACTTAGCTCTAAATATTAGTTAGCTTCTCGAATATACTAAAAATACTCTAAAATCTCTCTTTCTATAATTCGATTAACTCTTAAAGTCTATTCTATAGATATAAATAACTTTACTTTAAAACACTTTAAGACACGTTTTTTCAACTATTTATTATAGAAATTCAAACCTAAGAAGCGCGAATCATTCTAGCTATCAAGTGTTAGGGCTTGTAGCAAATGCTTTGAATTAAACTACAGTAGCTTCTATGTATAAGAAGGATTGATTGTCCTTTCTAATGTAGAGTCCTTGCTACCTTATATACCTGTCCTACCTATTCTAGAAGGTTCTACTAAGCTTAATTGCTAAGTACTATAGGATATTATTGACCGAGGTCGCGTGAATACATCGCTGGAATACTCTAAGATTTACTCTACGGGTGTAACCCTTAACATTACCCCTCTCCCTACTTTTGAAGGTAGGTGTCCCCCTCTCTAGTAAAAAATTCCTTAGTAAATCATCTATCCTTTGATATTACCTTAGCTTCTGCTATTACTATTGCTTTGGTATTCATTGACAGGCTATATAAAACCTGTATACTAATTGCCGTTCCATGAATGAGTATTATAATGCCTCTCCAGGCCTAGTCCTTATTCTAACAGGGTGCAAAGCATCTAATTCCTGTCGACCTATGAATGAGTATTCTAATGCCTCTCTAGGCCTAGTCCTTATTCCGACAGGGTGCAAAGTATCCAATTCCTGCCGGCCCATGAATGAGTATTATGATGCCTCTCCAGGCCCGTTGCAAAGGCGCCGTCTTTCCAGTGTCAATCCGACACTCTGCCAACTATATACCGGGTGCCGGTACCATAGCCGTACGTACAAGCCTCTCCGGTCCTGTACGATTGAAGCCTGTTTAGACGACTGTTGCTCTTGTCTAAGTAAGTATTATAATGCCTCTCCAGGCCGATGGTCGCAAGGTCGTCCTTCCAGTGTTAGTCCGACACTCCACCAACTATATACCGGGTGCCGGTACTATAGCCATATGTATAAGCCTCTCCGGTCCTATACAATTAAAGCCTATTTAGACAATTACTTCACTTGTCTACCGATCGTATTATAAAGCCTTGTCAGGCTATCCACCATTTACACTGTTGCTCGCATGAACTGTTTCGGAGTAGGTATTATTAAGCCTCCGCAGGCTTCAATGATTGAGTATTATAATGCCTCTCCAGGCCCCAGTAATGAGTATTATCATGCCTCTCCAGGCCCCAGTAAGTGAGTATTATAATGCCTCTCCAGGCCTCAGTGAGTGAGTATTATAATGCCTCTCCAGGCCCAGTGTACTGACCTCGCTATCCGCGAGGGTTTCCGTTGTGTCCAGGTATTATAAAGCCTCCGCAGGCTGGTCTGCTGGCCTTGCCGTTCGTAAGGGCTTCCGTTGTCTCCAGGTATTATCAAGCCTCCGCAGGCTTGTCCGCTGGCCTTGCCGTCCGCAAGGGCTTCCGTTGTCTTTGGGTATTATAAAGCCTCCGCAGGCTGGTCCGCTGGCCTTGCCGTCCGCAAGGGCTTCCGTTGTCTTTGGGTATTATGAAGCCTCCGCAGGCTGACCGCTGGTCTTGCTTCTGCGAGGGTTTCCGATGAATAGGAGTAGTCCTTACTCCTATATACCCCTCTGTAAAAAAATCTACTGGGTTTTAGGTTGATTTCTGTTCTAGTATTACTGCCACAGCCCTTTGAGTTTTGAATCGATCCTAATGTTAGTGCTTGTAGTAAATGCTTTAAATTGAACTATAGTAGCTTCTATGTACAAGAAGGATCGATTGTCCTTTCTAATATAGAGTCCTTGCTACCTTATATACCTGTCCTACCTATTCTAGAAGGTTCTGCTAAGCTCAATTGCTAAGTACTATGGGATATTGTTGACCGAGGTCGCGTGAATACATTGCTGGAATACTCCAAGATTCACTCCACGGGTACAACCCTTAACATCAAGGCTATTCGAACGTCTAAAAAGCTAAGTAAACACTCTATAGTAAAGATCTATAAGGTCTCTAAAGTAACACTTTAATATAGAATAGCTAGCTGAACCTATCGCTCTGAAATTAAAGCTAATTATTATAAATTAAATAACTTAGAGAAGGATATAATTATTTAATATATACTTAATCTAGATTTAAGAGGATTTAGGCCCTGTCTAACTAGTATTAAAGATATAGTAAATCTTCTACTTAAATCTCGAGAGGTACTATATATTAGTAAGAACTAGATATATTAATTTATTTAATAACGACTAGAGTTAAAGACATGTTTTAATTACGTTTACGACTTCTAAAGAGCCTTATATAAAGATCTAGAGCTTATTAGCGCGTAGTATTAACTAGTTAAGAATATATAGGCGAAATATAGTATTATAGACTCTCTCTACTAATATTAACCTTTAGGTCTTATAGACTTCTTTCTTATAACCTAATTAATACTCTTTTATAGATAACATTAGTTAAGAATTAGATTATACGTTATTAAGGAAGCTCGCTAACCTCTATTTTCTAGATAGTAGCTATATTAGCTAAGGGTATAGAGTTGTTAGCTTATAAGATAACTTTATTATTAGCTAAAGTCTATACTCTTCGTAAGGTAAATAAAGTACTAAGTAAACACTAGAGAGCTAAAAAGACTTAGGTCTATTAAGAAGAGGCACTTACTATAGAGGATACGTAGGACGTATTAGCTTAGAAGGAAGTAGAGGAACAGGCTCGATATAATAAGCGCTCTAAGGAGAGTAGGTAAAAGAAGAGGCAGCTGTCTAGGCAACGATGTAGTATCTATAGAAAGTCTAGTTATAATACACGAACTTGTTAAGAGGCTATAGATACTTCTAGTTTATTAGATTTAGATTTAGATTAATTAATATAATATATTATAATTATTTAATTTTACTCTTTAGATAGTAGAGTAGAGGAAAGTACGTCGCTTAGTAATATACGTCGCTTAGTAGTAAACTACGTTATATAATATTATTAACTATATAAATCCTTATATTAAGATATAAGACCTTCTTTAAGAAGTTAATAATAATAATAAAAAGAGTTTTATTTAATAGCTTTTAAAAGAGATAAATAAGAGAAAGTAGCTATAAAAAAGTAATCTATTTATTACTTCTATATAGATAAAAAAGTAACTTAAGTAGATATAATAATTCTTAAACTAACTAGCTAACTAAGTCTTATTAGATTAGATTACTTATAAAGAGGTTTAAATCGCTATTAGTTTACTTAGAGGTAAACTTATTACTTAACTATAAAGCTATTAAGATAGTACTAATAATATAATATTAAGTTAAGTATAAAGCTTCTATCTAATAGTAGATATACTAGTCTTATATAGAACCTTTATTCTCTTATTAGAGTTTCTTACTTAAAGAGAGTTCTAAATATTAAGAACTCTATAGCCTCTAAGAACTCTATTATATAAGAACTCTATTATATAACCTTTACTAATATAATAAGATTCTATATTATAAGTCTATTATCTATTAATACTCTCTAAGAGTTATATATAAAATAGTACTTTAATCTATTAGAGCGCTATCTAGTCTTTACTCTTTATATATTAGTATATAATATTAGAACTTATAGTAAGTACTAATAAATTAAACTATAGAGATATCTATATATAAGAAGATTTAATTATTCTTTCTAGAGTAGAGTTCTTACTATCTTATATACTTAGTCTACTTATTCTAGAGAATTCTATTATATATACTCTTAAAGGTTCTATTAAGTTAATAGGTTATAATTAATATATTACGTTTCTAAGCGAAGTTATATACTTATATCGCTAGAGTTCTCTAAGACTTACTCTATAGATATAACTCTTAATATTACCTCTCTCTCTACTCTTATAGATAGATATCTAGAGCTACTATATTCTCTAATTTAGTTATAGATTTCTATATTAGATTTATATAGCTAGTCTATTTAATCTTATACTTAAGATAAGTATAAGAGCCTCTCTCTAGAAGCCTCTTCCGCCGCTAGTCTAAAATTCTCTCTACTTACTACTTTATAGAATTATCTACTAAGATTATAAGTAGTTAAGTATTATCTATAATTTAACTAGGTAGCGGATCTATAGCGGCTAGCTATAATAAGTCTATATTAAAGAAGTTATAGATACTAGATAGAGTATCTAGCCTATACGCGAATAGGCTAATAACCTTAATAGCTATAAATTTTATAGATTAAGTGTCGAGTTTCTTACTAGTATTCTCTATTTATATATTCTATAAGCTTAAATAGACTTTATTCTCGACCTTATATAAAGAGACGACATTCTATAAACGATTAGCTTAAGTCTTCTAGTTCTACTATACTCTTACTATTAACGTCTAAGTCTATTCTATAATAGCTTTAATTCTTACTACTATTACCTTACTCTTTTAAATTAGAGTCTTTATATAAGTAGATACTATTATATCTATTAAGAGGTCTATTATCTATAATAGATAGCTATAGCTAAGTTAGAAAGAGCTTATATCTATTAATAATAAATCTTATCTATTAAAGGTAAGCTAGACTACTAGTAGCTAGTTAGCCTAGTTATCTTATACTATATTAATCTATTACTATAGAAGCGTCTCTACTTTAGTATTTATCTATTCTATTAATCTATTAGTTTATAGATAGAAAGCTATAGAGATCTATCTTTTAATCTATAAGAGG
>LKTO01000767.1:0-19564 GCA_001399465.1 Hymenoscyphus scutula
ACCAACTACCCTCCACCCAGCCTTCTCATAAGTCCTCAATCCCTCCTCACTAGTAGCCTCAAGCCAAACCGGTTCCCTCCGTCGCTCCCTCTCCACAACCTCCTTAATACTCTCCAGAATCCTAGTTCCTAACCCCTTACCCCGACTCCCGGGTAATGTCCCGAGTTGATAAAGATGATAATATCCCTTCCCATTGCCTCTCCCCTTCGTATCAGGGAGTTTTGATTTCCCCCTCCTTTTCCCTTTCTTCTTCCTCCCTCGCGTATCTAAAAACGGATTCCCCTCCTCCTCCTCCCCCGCCTGAGAAAAGGGATCACTCCCCAAAACCCCACCAACCAAACCCCCCACAACCCCCTGAACACCCCTCATCCTCCATAACCCCCTAACCCCCAACTCCCACCCCAAACCCAGCAATCCACTTTTCCAAAGCGTATCCAGTCTATCAATCTTCGAACCAGGAAGTAGGAGTATCGCCACAGCTTCAGGTGTTACTTCTTTCACTTCATCATTTGTACATTTTATCCTCCCTTCTCCAGATCTTTCTCCTCCCCCTCTCACCCTCCCTTCTCCAGCTCGAGAACCTTCAATCCCCCCTTCCCTCCCTATTAATCTCCCCTCCTCCCCCGCAATAACAAATATCCCCGAATTAAGACACGCAGCACGCGCTAAACCATCGAAATATGTCGGTAAAAAAGCTTTTCGTGCTTCCAGGGTAGGAGAGGATGGCGTGAGGATATATGTTAGGACGGGGTTTTGGTGGAAGGATTGCGAGAGGATGTGTGTTGTTTGGGGGATTAGTTCTTTTTTTTAAATTAAGATTTGTAAAAGTTAGTTTAGTTGTGGTTATGCTATGGGGGGTTTGGATAGTGGGTGGGAGGTTGAGAGATGGGAGTTTAGGGATGGGAGTTTGATTGGGGTTGGGACGGGAGGGTTATATGGGGGTAAGCGAGGGGAATGGATGTACAGTACCTTCTCCGCCAACTCGTACCCCGATGTTCTTTCTCGTTGCTATGTTTTCTGCTCCTGTTCCCCATCGTGACATTTCTTTCTCTTTTTCTGCCTGTGGCTTCGTACTAAGATTTTCTTGGCTCTGCGGTTGTCGTCAAGCTCTCTTCAGAGTCGACACTCGGGCATCACACAAGTCGCTTCTGAACACTCGTTGAAATAATGTCATCAGACTGGTGAGATATGGAGGCACCAGCTCTGGAATTTGCATCACACGAAGTTCATTAGAGTCCAGAGATCGTAATTTTCTGCAGTGTCTTTGTCCCCGGAACGCGTTCCTCACCCCATGGGAAACACAATAATCAAAGAGCCCTCTAGAGCACCTCTTTGTTACCATCATCCGTACACTCAAGAGGCGTCACTCGTCTAAAATCCCCAACACAAAGAAACCCAAGATCACTCAGAAAATATTCTTTACAATGGCTTATTATTATCACTCTCCCCGTCATACCAACGGTAAGAACCCTATGTACCTATCAACGCATTATCAATTACCACCCTGCCCTGCATCAAGCAAAGACTCCCCCAGATCCTCATGATTCAATACTCATAATTCATAAACCCGTCTCCCAAGACCTCTTTCTAAGAAACGCAGAAAATCATCGAACTAACTACTTCCCACCAAGCTTGCCACTCAAGGGCAGATTTCTACTACTAGGACCAACATAAACAGTTTTCGGTGCATCGGTAATGACCCAATTCTGCTGAATTGGATCCCAATTACTCAAATCGCGACGTAGGAGGTTAGCGGTGAAGGTAGCGCTCTTGCCGCAAACAATACTCAGTCTGTCGAATCCTCGCAAGACAACCTTGGGGTTATTGGGTCCCCCGAGACTGACGTACAGTTGAGGGACTTCCTCGCCATTGAGAATGCCAGTATTGGTGATAGTGGCTGTAACGGTGTACATCACATCCCAAAGTTGTGGGTTTCCTCCCGGTCCACCACTGGCTGCAAGTCGAGGTTGTGCAGAGGTAGACAGTGCATTTGGTGGCATGAATTTATCGGCTGTTTGACCATAATTTGGGTCCGCTGATGCGGTGCGAGGATCGGTGCTGTTAAGGTAAGGGTAGATGTATTGCCAGATGTGTGGGAAGCTGGCATTTGGGAACAAGTAGTCCTTGATATCCTTAGAGTAACTGCCAAAGGTAGGAGCAGGATCTGTCTTGCCAGTAGTTGGAGTATATGGTCCAGGTGTTGCTGGTGTAATCTTCAAGTTCGAATAAGAGAACGTTGTGTACGATAAACCATGACCAAAGGCATAGATTGGTGTTGTGTTTGTGCGATCAAGTGCTCGGTAATCGATGAACACGCCTTCTTTAAAGTCATCCTGAGGCGCATCATTGCCATTGTTCGGTTCATACATGACATCGGCACCATAACTCTCGCGAGTTGGAGCCCATGTGAATGGAGTTCGACCAGCTGGGTTGACTTTGCCGTAGAGAATATCAGTTATGCTATTTCCACTCTCTTGACCAGGAACACCAGCCCATAGAATAGCAGTGACATTTGGGTTATCATGCCATTCAACAATAGTAGGTCCAGTAGAATGAATGACAACAATTGTGTTTGGGCAAACAGAAGAAACATTCTTGACAAGAGCATCACCAGAGTGCCAAAGTGTAAGGTTATTTCGATCACCCTCGTTTCCGTCATAACTGATGTATCCTTCTCCTGAGTCTGCATTGACGAAAACGATAGCGGTAACATTTGCCTGCGAGACCAAGGACTGAATTTGCTTGTCGGCGTAGTTGTCAAAGATGCTTTCATATCGTGTCTTGTCCGAAATTGCCTGAGCTTGCAATGCCTGATCAGGTGTAACCAGATATGGAAAGTTGGCAGTTCCTGAACCCCATGCCATGCCCAGAGTACCATTATCACAACCATGATCCGGGCAGCCATTTGGTCCCCATTGATTCGGACCAGCATCCTCGCCAATCACAGCGAGAAACTTTGGTTTCTTGAGTGGCAAAGCGTTGTTGATATTCTTGAGAAGGACAGTGGCTCGAGCGCCAATGTTGCGGATGAGGATATCGTGATCTCGACGAACATCAACGTGAAAGTTGACTTGCTGGATGTTAGCTCCCACCGAAGCATGGAGAGGACCAACTGTATCGGCAGTCCACGAGTTGAAATTGATTGGGGGTTCATTCAAGGTCAATCCGACATGGAAGTAAGGTGTCATGATTCTCATAACCATGTCATCTAGTCGAGCTTGAGTGACAGTTCCGTTCAAGACGGCGAGGGTCAAGTTGGTTCCCCAGTAACTGAATCCAGTGTTGAAAGAGGTATCTCCAGGCATAGTCATATCTAGGTCAGGTCAGTATTCAGCCTCTAAGGTGCGCTAAAAAGAATGTTTACTGACCTAAACCAGCAGCAGCTGAAGCAGCACCAGTATGTTGAGCTTGCCAATCACTCATAACGAAGCCTTGGAATCCCAGCTCATCCTTCAACAAGTTGTTCAGCAACTTAGAATTTTGACATCCATAGGAGTTGTTAATTTGATTATAGGAGCACATGATACTGCCAACGCCAGCCTTGACTGCATCCGCAAAGGGCCACATATAAAGCTCGTGCATTGTAACATCATCAACATTTGATGAGATGGACTCGGTGATGTTGAAACCGTAACCATTCGCTTCTCCAGCTTGACGGAAGTGTTCCTAGGTGTGAGTTAGTCACTAAAAAGAAGGGGAACTTTAAAGAGATAACGGGGGAGGAGTTAAAATCGTACCTGCTCATTAGCAACAAAATGCTTCGCACAAGCAATAACACCCGCATCCTGAATACCCTTAACGGTCTCAGCCATCCCAACGCCAGCTGATTGAAGTCAGCAACATCTTCTAATAACCTTCCCACTTCAAAGCTTACTCAAATAAGGATCAGGAGAGAACCCCTCCCAATTACGACCACCAGCAGGAGCTCTCCCAATAGGACCAGCAACCGGACCAAGCTGGACAGTGACACCCTATTTTTCTCATCAGCCTCACTCCCAACACACCTCATAAATCCAATTCCCAATTCTCAAAAAGAACAACAAAAAAACAAAAGGAGAAACACATCTCACTAACCTTATCTCTCATCTCACTCCCCATAGCATAACCTCGCGCATAAAGCAGGCCGCGATCAAAAGTCGCCGCAACCGTCTGGCCGGAAGAGAAGACGGAGTTGTAATCCGTGAAACGGAGTCCTACGGGGGAATCTTGCATGCATAGTGAACGAAGACCGAGACGGGGGACTGAACCCACGTTTCCGACGCATGCTTCGCCTTCCCAACCGACACCTGTTTTTGTGAAGAGGGTGAGTTAGTGAAGAGAAATTGAGAAATAGAGATCGGGAAGGGTGAGCTGTGGTGTAATTGGGTTGTGGTTGGGGGTGGAGGTATAAGACGGGATGAGGGGTTGTGGTTGAAAGAAGATACCATCAAGATCCCTTCAATTCGTGAATGAGAAGATCAAGATGAGACCTCCAGAATTACGCAAAACTGAGAAAGGAAATAAAAAACATACCAGTAGTAATATTAACCTTCTCCAGTAACGTAAGTTGTCCCACAAACTCCTTCGCCGTCTCATAAGCAGCACTCCACTCCCCCGTACTCTTCATCCAAGGACTTGGATAAAAAGGCGGCGAGTAAGCCAACTTCACATCTTGTGCACTCACAAGTGCTCCAAAGAAGGCCAGGACCACGAGGAAGAAAGTGAAACCCATTGTTGTGGACATGCGGGGTTGGAATGTGGTGGTTTCTCGTTTGTCTGTTCAGATACGAGTACTCGAGGACGAGATCGGTGTGGAGGTGTGGGTAGAGGGTGGAGGAATGTAGATGATACCCAGGAAATATATGGAGGGTGATTGATTTAATTAAAAGAGGTTGTTTCAGGTTGTAAGTAACAAGATTATTTAAACACGCGGGTCCGAACCAATCCCCAGAATTGGGTGGCTTCGGGAAAAGGTGAGGTAGTGAATGAACGCTGTTTACTTTCTTGGTGCAGGACGCCTCGTCACGGCAACCGCAACCAGATCGACAGACGTTATCGTTTGCGGAAGGTACTTGGTGACACGAACAACAAAGAACTTCTGGTCTGTGTACTGTGTAAAAGGTATCAGAGATTTAAATTCAGCTCAAGTACATGAGCTAGTGTGCAAAAGACAAAAAATCTGCTGATGTTTCCCGAGCCCATCCAAAAAAGAATCACAGGGACAAACAACTCGTATTAACAAACCAACCCCAATGCACACATTCATGCTACACAAAAATGACAAAAGACTCGTCATACATAACCCTCAAGTTTGCACCCCATGCTATTCATCTCCCACCCTCAACAGAAAGAAAGAAAGCAGTGCTTACATTTCCCCATTCTCCACCTCCTATTCCTAGGTACATTTCCCCAAAAGGCAGCTCCAAACCCAACCCCGCCTCACATCACCAACGTCATCACCAATCCTCCAATCCTCCAATCCCCCGCATCATACGAGGAAAACCACAAGCCACAATATGCACTCCCATTTTTTATAGCAAATAACAAGAGTGTACCAGTAAGAGAAATCCATCTAGATTTCCTGAACTCGTGTAGTAGTCAGCCCCATCACCAGAGAAACGAATATGACGGGAGCTTCCAAGTGAATTACCACCGCGATACCACCGACTTCCAGAATGCGGGGGAAAGCTGGGGTAGTACAGCTTCACCGTTCATCCTGTCATGAGTTAGTGCATTCACCTGATACATCTGCAATGGAACTGAAATCGGGGATAGTCGTTGATAGGAGATAAGAGTTTCATTCATTAGTGGAAGTAGCTGTTCTTTAAAGCCCGATATTCTCCCCATTTTTGACTTTCATTAGTACGTGTGGCGTGGTGGGGTCTTAACCCATTCATCAAGAAAGCATGTAGTAATAAAAGAGAGCTTGGGAAAAAGTTCATGCTCGCACTCTCCATTGTCTTTTGTACAGCCTCGTCCTTCTCCTGACCTAACCAAAACACCTCCATGCTATGATATCAGAATATTGTACAAGATGAGTTTTCTACTGCCGTACACTCGCCATTCATCCCCAGAATGCCATCTAGTAGACATAAGGGATAATATGATATGGAACAGCCTTAGTGTATCTCTTCCAATCCTCCCCATATTTCCGGATACACTTCTCCTCATCTCGAGTCTCACGATGGACCAACAGAATGGCAAAGTAGACCAGATAGAAGTAGGTAAATATCATACCCCATCCCGTAGCAGCACCCTGGAAGACTTCGGTGTATGTACTTGGGCCAGTATAGACGAATGATCCATCAGCCAACGAAGTGCCGGATCCAGGAGCAATCGAACTATGCTGGACAATGTATCCCGCAAGACCTGTAGGCATGCAGTAGGCAAAAGCTTGGATCCAGTCTCCAAAGTAGTTGATGTGTCGAGCTGTTCCCCACCATCCGGAAGTGAGGAGTTTGGAGCCGGATGTGGTTTCAATGTACTTGAGATGTGCGACACGGGGGTCGTCAGGGTTGGTTCGGAAACGATTCTTCTCGTTGTTGGCGCTTCGGAAGATGTAGTAACCAGTTCCAACAATGGCCAAGATGGGGATACTACCAACAAGTCCGAGGGAGACTGGGTAAACAGAGAGGTAACGTGTCTGGGTGGAGTAAATGAATGGCAACCACACCAAATCGCCAAAAGCAAGCATGAAGCCAAAACCATCGGTAGTGATATCCATCGTAGTAAGAATTGCACTCTCCATCCACCAAGAGTCAATAACATAGACCGTTTGGAATATAGTGACGAGTGCAATACTATCAGTGATATAACCATATGTTTTGTATTGGTGTGCAACTGAGGTCAAGTTCAAAATGATCCATCCCAGCATACCTGGACGCAACTCGGCAAACTCCTTGATATCAATTTCACCAATCAAGGGGATTGTAACACGAGGGTTGAGTTCTCGTCCGATGTACCAGTCATAGATCATGTTGCCAGATTGTCCTCCTAATGCAAGCTCTCGTAATTCAGAGTTTCCTGGCTTGACGCTGAAACTTCTGACGTATACGAAAGTTGCGAGAGCGTATGCGATAATCATGTTGGTGGTGATGATCTGAACATAGTTGTCGTAGATGAAGGTCCAAACAGGAAAGTCGGCTCCTTGAGCAAGGGTTCCAGCTGCTAGGATTGCTAACGTAAACATGGAGGAAGACCAAGCTATTTCATATTAATATTCATTCCCTGCGTATGCGCAAATGATGACATACTGTTGAACTTGTAATGTAGCTTTCCCCCAGAAAGAAGTTCAACGCCTTCCACTTCTTCACCTGGTAAAACTCTATGAAGAACCATGGAAAGAAAGTAGTATCCCAAGACCTTTGCTGATACATCCCAGCTTGCCAATCCCCAGAAGCCGTTCGCAGGCCATCCAACATCTCGTTTGAGGTTCTCGATTGTCAAGGTCGAAGGGGAGAGGACGGAGGGTACGGGGCATCCTGAAATATCGTTGCATAGAAGTGTAAAGGCATAGCAGAGGACTGGAAGGAAGGATGAGATCAGGAAGGCTCCGATTCTGTCACATCTATTAGCAAGGGTCTGGATAGGAGAGTATATTAATTCTTACGGTCCTCCAAACTCATAGCCATGAGGGAGATGGGTAGTTGCTGGCTTCGCAACAGCGGATTTCGCTCCTTTTGGAGGCATTGAAGATGGAAGGGCAAGAAGAAAAGGATTGAAAGTGGTGGAGGAGAAAAAAGAAGGTGTTCCTGGGTGCACTTTAACCTCCAGCCGAAATTGACAAGAATCCAGCCAAGTAGTTTGAATGGCGCGAGTTGAAGCTCTCGGAATCCCAAAATGCCAGTGGAGAGATGGCACCAGTTCCCTCTGTCGGACGCAAATGTTTCCGCTCGGCTAGGTACACGAGCAGTGGAGCTGCTGCAAAATGATGATCTCACTATATACAGATCGGGTTAGTCTCTTCTTTGCCCGCCTCATAACGGCCCGTGCCTGACAGGTGGTTTTCAGCCTCGTCAGCCTCGCCTCTTCTTGGTATCCAAGTCGACTTAGTGGAAGGAAAACGAAAAATGAAAACAAAATCTTCTTTAATTGACTTGTTTCTAGTTCTCTGAGTTACACAGAAACTCCCAAGGGCGAGTCGAGTCTACAACGGAATCTGTAGGTATAGTGATAAGACCCAATCAATTCCCCTGATAGCAAGAGGCAGAAGCCTGCATCTTTGCCAAGGAGAGCAAATCCTGAACTGAGAAAAGGAGGCATATCACGTGAATCGGTACCTGACCAAGTTCGGCCTGAACAGGGATTCGGCGATCTGTCTTTCGGCAAGATGGGGAGCAACTCCCAAGCCGAATTCGAGCCTCCACCACGACTCCAGACCTTAACAGACCTTGAAAGTGTACACTAGACTACACTAAACGACACCATACTACGCCCAGTACAATCCACCTGCAATACCCCCAGCAACACCTACCTATTATCGCATACCTCCTTAGCTCCCCCTACAATTCCAATCACAGAGTAGCGCCACGAGGCGCTTTACAAATCATTGCAACAACTCACCAAACCACCAAACATGCACATCCCATTGCTCCCAAGCTCCCTCCTCATCGCCTTAGCATTGCACAGCCGCCTGTCCATCGCTGCCGATGAAAAAGTGGTAGAAGCATGTACAGTCGCCTCGACGAATGGCGCCTTTTATGATCTGAGACCGCTCTCGATATTGCCTCCCAAGGATGGAAAAAAGGCCGGGAAAAAGGACAAGGTGGACGATTACCATGCGAAGGGATACGATATACCATACAACTTTACTCTGAATGTCTGCGCCCCACTAGTGGAATACCAGGAGGATCTAGTCGGCGTTCAAAAGTCGTTATGGAAGAATGCTAGTGCGTACTATGAGGTGGGGGACAAGAAGTATTCCATGGGGTTTGTATTGCTCTATCAAAGTCGGGTAACTCTGCTCTAACGTGTCATCTAGTCAACAAGCCTCCAATCTCACAATCCGAGGGAAAAGACTCGTTCTACAATACATAAATGGTTCGCCATGCGGAGGAAGCAAGAAAAGAGACGCAAAAGGAACGGACGACGACGAGAAAGATGATAAAAAGGAGAAGAAGGATGGATCAGGCCGGAAATCAACCACCATCTCCTTCCACTGCGACAAAGATCCACTGGCCTCCACCCCATTCATATCCTTCGTCAGCGTCGACCCGGACGAATGTGCCTACTCCTTCGAAGTTCTCTCCAAAGAAGCCTGCATCGCCGCCCAACCCGCAAAACAGGGTGCCGGACCAGCAGCAGTATTCTCCATCATCGGCGTCATCGCCATCCTGGTCTACTTCCTCGGTGGTGTATTCTACCAGCGTAACGTGGCGCACGCCAGGGGATGGAGACAATTGCCCAATTACAGCATGTGGGCAGGAATAGGGAATTTTATCAAGGTGAGCTGGTTTACTATTGTCCAGCGCGCGAAGCAGAGAGTTTTCCCGCGAATTACGAGTGTGCGAGAGGGTATTTTGCCGACGATGGAAGTCAGGCCGTTGATGGCGACGATGAATACGAGGAAAAGCAAGTCTTATATGTCGAGGTCGTCATGGGAGTCTACTCATCTTTCATGACCATGATTACCTTTGGCGCATTAATCATTTGGTTTATTCCTGTTTTCTCGAAGACGTAAAAGACAGGAGAGACCGAAATTCATCAAGCATGTTGGCGAGGAATTCAAAACGTCGTTTGAGGAGGGCAATTTTCCTCGTTGTATCAAATACTCTCCTTTTCGTCACTTCTCTTTTGTCGCAGCATATAGCATACCAAACACACAACATTTTGTGTTTTTGAATCTAGGATAGACCAACCGCATCATCCTACCTGTACCTACTTCATACAGTATAGAACTCTCTCCGTCGGCGCGACTGCGCTAGTTCCGCAGCTACGTTAGCTCAATTCTATTCCTTATCCAAATCACTACATTGTTATCCGCCTACCTTTTGAGAAACCATGCTAATGTCCTTGTGTTCAAATAGGATGCATTCATCATCGCAACCTCGTCCTGCTCTCGCTGTCTCCCTACACATCGGGGATACAGCGCACTTTCCATCTCGGCGAACGATCGACAGAGTGGGAGGGGACGGCAGAACGGGGGGAGGGGCCAGGGTCCGGAGGATGAGAATCGATTGATTGATCAGCTAGATGAGGAATGGGATGATTGAGATGGGCTTTGATCATTTTCCGTGTTTTAAATTTTGGTTTGGGTTGGGTTGCGAGGGATCTTTTCTACTGAGAGGCGATGAGATGAGATGAGACAAAAATAAACTTCTTTTGGTGTTTTCTGTTTTTCTTTTTGGTTTGGTTTGGACTGGCGTACCTCTAAGAGAAATTTTTGGACTATTTTGTTGGGACGGGAGAAGGGCGTGTGTATCTTGGTGGGCATTTTGGGAAGGGAGCTGGGTAGATGAGGTCTCTTTTGTTGTTGGGTTGCGAGACTAGCGTGTATGAGTAACAAACATAGGGGGCGCCGAGATAAGATGAGGAAATTTCGATTTAGGCTTTGGTGACTTGGAATTCTATTTCCTCTTTTTCGACCGAGTTAGGCCATCTTTTGTTTATTGTAAGTATCCTGCGTTTTATTTCCCGTGGGTAGGTAGGCACGGCCGAAGGGCTACAGCGAGGTTCTCTCCTTAAAAGCACTTTCTTGAAATCCTGAGGGGATATTAAAGAGCTAAAAGAAAAGGGCTACTGTCTACCTGGGTTCCCCCTTTTTCGTCTGATATTGCGAAATTCGAACGTGGACGAGTGGGGTGTAAACATCCTCTCTATCCTTTTCTTGTAGAATCTGTTTTGCTAGATTGTTGAACGAACGTCAACCTCCACTAAAGGATCTATAACTCGCGTTGTTTGGGCGATAGTTAGGAAGGGGTGGTTGGAAGAAATAGAGGGTGTTTAAAGCAATTTCTAGGCCCTTCATAGTATCGCCAACTCAGGGTTACACCAACCGTACACCCTGCTTCCAAACATATATCACCTCAACAAATATTTATAAAAAAAGAACCTTAAAGCTAATAAATAAGTTCTACGACTATTTCCTAGCTCCTCTATAGAATTTTGTTTCCAGAAAATATATCTCCTATTTGGTTCAAGATCAGGTAGCGTTCTTTTCCGTACGGTTACTGCGATCCTGATAGGCGGTGGAATATACTTACCTATTTATACTCTACTCTTAGTGAGTCTTGGAAGGGTCGGAAAGGAGGGGAGTTCGGTGTTTGCTTTCGATAACGCTAGTACTGTCGAAAGTCGTGGGTACTTTTTTCTTTCGACGAGGACGCGGGTTTTTCTGGATTGTTTCGGTGGTTTGGCGTTGTGTTTTTAGTTTGGGCATTGTTAAGGTAGGTGGTGCAATGGGCAAATCAAATTAGCTCTGGCTATGGCTTTCGTCGCGACTCTACCTATGTCTCACTTTTCTTGTTGTGTGGTTATTTATACTTGGTTGATGGGTGTGGTGTTGTGGGGAGAGGGGGGAGGCGATGTAGGGACTCGCCTTGGGTTTTTGCTATTTGCGCGATAGCTTTGTTTTCTTGTTGGGTTTTGGGCTTTTTGGGGTTACAGAAATGAAGCAGAGGCTTCGAGGTGGCTTGAAAGAGTAAGAAATTTTGGACTTAAGGCCAGAAATACGCAGGCGATATATTTCTCAGCATTCATCTTACGCTATGATTTGGTAAGGATAAAAAGGCTGTTGAGATGAGTTGTTGACATCGAGCAAGATGATTTACGGTTAAAACTTTGCATTGCATCTTTCTTTCCTCGACTTTGCATGTAAAAAATTGGAAAGATGAAGGGATTGTTTTTGTTGTCGAATTACGGAGTATTGTCGAAAATCCTTATATCATACTACGTTCTTGTTAGTATTCCTTCAAGGTCTTGATCTTTTCTTTTTTGGTTTCCTGAGAACTGTGATGTTGGCTTGTCACTTACGACTTCTTACATCACGTTTAGTTTCTTTCAGCAATATTGCCATCTGGGTTTTGAGAGTCTTGGTTTTATCTCTGCTTGAAACTGAGACGGACAGGCTCTATTTATATCCCATGATTTCTTCGGGTGCTTTAGTGTTCTGCATGAACTGACGGCACTAAGGGGTATAAAGAAGTGTTTCGTGAGACTAGGCTAAAAGAATAACTATTGTAGACTTGACAATCCATTTTGGTTTCTTATTATTGGCAGACTTCCCAGGTTTACTACGGAACCTTTGATAGTCTTTGAGCTTTTTTGTAATGCCCAGATGACGTAGGGACTATTTGGCGACCCTGATTTTTGAATTTTTGAATTACAGGGAGGATCACTGAAAGCTAGTGCCTGGACTAGGTTGCAGATGCAGCAGGGCACTGAACTACAGCACTGTCTGACTGTGTTTTCACGTCATGAAGCGTAATTTTCGCACCTCACTGTGTTAGTTTGTCTCACCATCTACGGCTTTCAAGACTCGTCGTAACGGATTTCCTTTATTAGTTCTATACATAAACAAAACTCATACATCCTCATCCTCCTTAACCTTTTCATACCCTCTACTCCTCCTCCCCCAAAATTTCACACACCCAAATACAATCCCACCCAGGCTTGCGCAAACCAGAAATATCAACGCCTTCCAATGACCACCAAGCCAAACAAAGAATGCCAGATCCCATTTGACCCAAGTACCACCGCGTCCCTGTGAAAAGAAAACCCATTCTTCGTCTCTCCCATCTCTCTCATCCATTCCCATTCTAAATAATCTCATATCTTGGATTTCGTTATTTTCTTGATACTCGGCTAGCATCTCGCGCGCTCCTTCTTCTCCTTTTGCGGCACGCGCAACGATGGAATGGTAGTGCTCCCAGATCGAAGTTTCGAACCATTGTCCTGACGCGTATGAGATTGTGATGTAGGGGAAGAGATAGTTATAATCATAATGCATCAGACTATTCGTGAGGAGTTCCCAGAAGGGATGCTTGGGAGCAGCTCCTAGGATGTTGTTGTTTAGCACCCCGCGACCACCGTCCATTAAGAAGGCGGGGTAGTAGAGCGTAGGGTTGAGATTTGCTTTGCAACCCTGGGATGGATGTTAGATTGATTTGTTGTGAAAGGGAATGATGACTGACATTATCTAGATCCATGTAGATACCCCCATAGTGTCTCATGAGGAAATATCGGACAGTGTCTACACGTTGCACTGGGTGCTTGTACCCGTCATACGTAGATAGAAACCATGGATATGAGCCAGCGATGAATTCTCGAGAAGACTTTGTAGTCCATAACTATCACCGCTGATCAGCCTCACGTAACCCCCGACACAATACCACTTGACATAGAAAGACAAACATACCTTGAATTCATAATCCGGATTCAATACCTTACATCCCTCCCTTAAAACACCCCAGTCCCCAGGCATAGTCTGATTATCCGCCTCATCACCAGAACTCCAATCATGCCATACTTGATGTATGATCTTTGGTATCCTCTGAACGTAATCGTGATCATTCGCATCTTTCGTCGTATTATAAGCGAGTGCTACCTCTGCCTGCGAAATGGCGATACCAGAATGTTCTTTGAACAATTGGATGAAGTGATATATACGTGTGGCGAAATAAATAATGGGGATGAATACGAGAATCACCGCGATGTATATCCTGGGCCGCATCGTGAATTTTTGGAGGGGAAGGGACAGTGAGTATAGTATTAAAAACGGCTAAGAGATCAGGTTTTGGCCAGGTTATCAAAAACTGGCACACTCGGAAAGAATGAAAGAAAGAGAGAAGAAACGTGAAGAAGGAAAAGGGAGATACCTAATTTCCAACAGGCAATGTAAGCCATTACATTTCGTACGGGGAACCATGAAGTGAACGCGGCAGTGCTGTCAGGCTGACGGGATCATCGTGCAGATCAACAAATGAGCCTCCTGAGCCTCTTGCTTCCTTCGGTAGCGGACCGCCCTACAGGGTTGCTAAGCGACGGCACATGTACCATTTTACGTGAAGACGCGGCGTAGACTTCCCACTTTGATTCCTTCGATCGTCACCAACAGATCTTAACTTTTCCCCCTCCGTGATGTTGCGATGGATAGAGGCTGTATCTCAAGTAGAGTCTTTGATAGGTTCTAGATTGTGAAGTTTCCTTGTGGTGTGTCTAGATTTTGCAGTTAGGCTGTAGAGTTAAGGACTGTCAGCACCCTAAAACTTAAACGAGATTTTTAATTTAAAACCCTCCTATCAGAAACACGAAGTCGTACTGTTTCATTCCAGATTTAGAATACTCATTTCAATAAATAGTACGACGTCCCTACCGGCACTTAATATACAAGGGGAGATCTCGTAGTCGGAGGCGAGGCGACTAAGAGTCTGTTTGTTACTGAAAAGAGCTCCATTTTCACTCCAATAGTTGAGAAAAAATTGCAGAAGTTGCCTAGTGTCTACTGCTTAAGACGCGGTCATGTCCAGAGCTGTTCGCTTCAATAATTCCTAAATTCTTACTGGACATTCGCGATTCTAGCCTCCAAAAAGGAGGATGTGTATATTTTGTGACGAACTGGTACTTCATTGACCAATTGTGGTATTGGTCAATTAAACCGCCAATGTAGACCAACTAATAGTGGGTCTAGTAAATTCACAGTCAGTGAATAAACTATACTAGATCGCGTGGACTCGAGGTACAAAACATGGAAGACTCGGTAGCATAAAGTCGGTTATCGAAATCTTCGGTACTCGCCCCAGCTTCGACTGCTACCCCTCCTAATCGTCGCTGACCAGATCCCGTATCGCCTCCTATTCCACCCCGCATACTCGCTCTAGGTTCTTCGGCATTCGTCTTGGGTGGCTTCATAAACATGTCAAAGGGATGGGTATTTTCGTTGGGATCTTCTTGCCCATCTTCTGGCCTAACTTTGAAAGCAGGCTTTTCGTTCGTTATGAGGTTGTAGTTATGCTTGGAACTCATCCGCTGCTCGTTCTCCAGTTGGTTGTCCTTCAAATAATACGTATATATCTCGAGATAATATGGCGGGGCAAATGGACGGCGCCGGCTGGTATATTTCATTCACCAGTTGTGTTAATATATAACTAGTTTAGGAGATTATGAGACAGGCTGTGAGTTCAGTAAATTTAAAAAGTCGTTTGAAAGTTTACAGAGTAGCTAGGTTTATTTAAATAGAGTTTTCAGAAACATAAGGAATTAAAGGATTAAATATATTATTAATTAATCTAGGAATCTTGCTTCTATAAATGAACTGATTTATTTATAGTATCCAGAGCAATTGTGTAAGTTAGTCAAAGTTCTAAGCGTTCTAAAGATATAAAATTCCAGAAAAGTACTCATTTTACCTTTGTAAAGTTCCCTTCAAACAATTACATAAGACAGTTTGCAATATCAAGTTAGCTTAATAGAATTCAGGGTAATTAAGACTCTATTAACTTATAGTAAGATTGGTGTATACTCAGACAGAAATAGTCAGTAAAATAATTAGTGAGTAGAATATAGTACAGCTCACCTTCAAGTTCAATTTCAAATGATTCGTTGGAAGCGTGCAGCTCAAACTCAATATGCGGTTTTACCCTAAGCTGCTGATTGGTGCGGAGATGAGTGAGGTGAATGCGCAAACGCTTCAAATCTGCCGACATGAGACTGCAATGTTGATAGTGTCTTCGTCAATCCGCGCTAAGTTGAATAACAAATTCTGTCTAATAATCTTTTACTATAAATCGTTAGAATTACTCTCCAACGTTTGCAGTACTACTCAACAGCTGTTAAGCCGTTCGTGAAATTAGAGCTCGGCATATAGAAGGTACTTCTATAGATCTATATGAAATATCCAGAATTTTTATAAGTAGGGTAAAAACGAGTGAGTTTAGTTGGTTGCATATACTCTCACTTCCAAGTCATCGGATTTAAAACTTTTTGAAATGGTTTAAAAAAAACGCCTCTTTCGGCCTTGCGCACCCCCTATCCTCTTACTACCTTAATATCTACGGAGGTACAGCGGTTAAGTATTGTAATCCCCGAAACCCTGTCTTTCACGCAACAGGTGCGAGTTAGCTATCTATTCCATATGTAAAACACGTTCAAAAGCTTGATTTAAAAACTAGAACAATTCTCAGAGAACCTTTTCTAATTCCTTCTAATTAAATGATCTAATGGGGGTGTTGTTGTGATGCGAGCAGTTGGAGTACTAAGCAGGCATATAGGGGTTGCAATACACAACCGCTATATCTCCGTCTATCTCTAATTTCTAATATTTCCTAGCTTTGAGGATAGCACCGCCTTGAACTATACTAAACTTGCTACTACCAACTCTACAAACACTCCTAACTGGCTTACACGGATTATCTTATCTTCTAATTATTGCAGGTTGTTTGTGAAATTTAAAATCACGTGAAAGTCACGTTTTAGATATCGATGGGTCCTTGATAACGGCTCCATCCTGGATAAATTGTAGAACCATTTCTAAATGGATTAGATGTATTCTCCATATACCCCTAGATGATCTCTAGAATTCCAGATTCCAGCCCTGCGTGAAACCCTAGTAAAAAGCACTATTTTGTCTAGTGAACTAAAGATTCTATAATCAATCCATATCTTCTTCTAAGTATTATGTATTTTCAGGATTATTTATCAAGTATAGTATCCTTATAGGGGAGTGATACACGCGCAGAGTTGTAGTTAAGAATCTTAAAGCGTAATTCGTAAAACTTGAAAGGTAGATAGAGGTCAAAAGCTTCCAGATCTTAAAACTATATTACTCTTCCGCTTTCACCTTCTCTCTTCCTTCCTTCTCTCTTCCTTCCTTCTCTCTTTCTTCCTTCTCTCTTCCTTCCTTCTCTCTTCCTTCCTTCTCTCTTCCTTCCGTCTCTCTTATTTCCTTCTTGAAGTAGATGTCTACTTTTCGTTTATTAATTTTAAGCTCTTTCCTACAGAGGAAAGAGAGTTACATTATAACGTTTTTATTACTCTAAGCTCCTTAGTTATTTATCTCTTCTAAAAGAGTATAAGTATAATAAATAAAGAAGTAGTATCTAAAAGAAAAGAGAGAGAGGGGGAAAGTAAGTAGATAGGAGAAGTAAGAAGAGAGGGAAGTAAACATTTCGAGAGAAAGTTAGCTCTAGTATAGGTAAGAGGATTTTAGGAAATAAACATTCTTCTTTCTCTCTTTATTTTTTTTAGTTCTTCTACTCTCTCTCTCTTTCTCTTCTAGCCTCTCTCTTCTAGCCTCTCTCTCTCTTTACCTCTATTACTCTCTTTATCTCTCTTATATCTATTAAGAGTAAGGATAGATTTTAGTATAATATAAGGAGTCAGTTACTTAGTTAACAGTTGTTGATAGTAACTACTTTAAGCTAATATAATTATTTAAACCGTCTTAATTAATGTTTTAAGATAACGTGATATAGGTAAAATATATATATATATTTGTTTTTCTATATTTTTCTATATCTTCGAACTTAGTATAAGTAATGATTAGATTAGATTAGATTAATAGGTTATTAATCTAATCTAATCATGATTAATAGGCCGTTAATCAAAATTATAATTAATGTAATTATAGTAATTATAACTAAATTGATTAATACGGTCCGAATCGGCCGGATCGGTCCGGGGGTCCGGGGTGGCGTTCGAAGTAGCGTTGTAGAGTAGTATAGAGCTAAGCGAGATACCTCTTCTACCTATATTACTTCTTAATTATATATTAAATAGACTATATACTAACTACCTAGTATATATTATAATAAATATATATATTATAACGTGGTTTACCACCGAGCGACGCATATCACCGAGCGACGCACTTTCCTCTACCCTGCTGTGACGATTCTCAAACTAACTAACTAAGGTAACTGAGTATCGCTGGGGTTTGTTCTTGCAAAGAGGTTCAATCGCGGACTGGGTGTTTACTCGGAGGTAAACTCGTTACTTAACTATAAAGCTGTCAAGGTAGTAATAACAATATAATATTGAGTTGAGCACGAAGCTCCTATCTAATAGCAGACGTGCCAGTCTTATATAGAACCTTCCTGCTCACGTTAATCAGTATAATCACCCTGATCATCCTGATCTTGCTTAGCGTTGCTCAGTTGATCATCACTGATCAATGACAGTCATGTGATTTAACCTATATGAAATCCCTAGTTCGCTTAGCTAGTCTAAGCGATCCTCTGTTACTATAAGAGTGTATGATAGTGCTTAACCTGTCAGGACGCTGCCTGGTCTTCACTAGTCATGTGTGCACGTGATTCGTAACACTATCCCCTTCTTAGCCTAGCGTGTCCCTACGCTTAAGTACGACCTAAGAAATAACGATCAGAGGCTGTCGGCCTCTTTCTCTTTTAACATGTCCTCTAAGAAAACCCACGATCGACAGGTACTCCTAACCGACATTATTGACCGTGGTTTTCCTGCTGCTATGAAGTGTTCCTATTACTAAACCTATGGTCGCAGTTGCATCATGAGCACCTAACACACTCGTTGCTCTGAATGTGTTCGTGTTGGACGTTCGTAGTGTGACAGCAAGCCTAAATTTCTTAATAGGTACGAGGCTCTAGCACGCTAGGAAGAGAAGCTCGAGGAAGAGGAAGAAGAAGCGATAGCAAAGATTCTACGTCTTTGTAAACAAAAGAAATTCCTTTAGCGTCGTTGTAATAACATGATGGCCTGTGGTTTTAAGTCTCTATAAGAATTAGATGCGGCCGAGGAAAAGGAGCGCGAGGAGGTAGTATAAGAGAAGGAAAAGGCTAAGACCGAGGCCACTACTACGGCTACAAATGCTTCCCTGGACAATCGTATACCCTCTTATGCTAATACTTTCCCTACTAACACTTCTCTAGGATTTAGTCTTGATCCTGCTTTTTTCAAGGCTTATCCTACTAACCACGCGCTGTAGGTAGACTTAGGTTTTGAGAATAGAACTCCTTAAGTTCTACTAAATACTAGCTGATATTCCCTTTTAGCTCCTAAGTGTTCTCTAAATATAGGTAATCTAACTATTTAATTAAATACTTAATCTTACCTCTAATAAGTTTATAGTTAAGAATCTTCTCGACTTTATACTTAGCATTTAGGTTAACTAGCTAGATCTCTATAAGTAGAGCTAGTAGTACCTCTAGTAGTACTAGTTTAAGAAGTAAGATATAGAATACTAGAAAGATATTTATTATTTTTAGTAGAGCTAGTTTATAATTTAAAGGTCCTTTTACTTACTTAATTTTAAATAGTCTAATATATATATAGTCTAGTTTTCTACTTAGTCTCTTTATATCGATGTTTTTTTACTATAAGTAGACTTTATCCTTCTCTCTTAGCGTTAGCTCCTAACTATATCGTTTATTATAGTAGTACGCGTTATACTCTACTATAAACTATAAGTTCTCTACAAGTTCCTTATATAGGCCTTTAATCTTTAAGGCTAATACTCGAGCTAACTAGTTATTACTTATTATTTTTATTAGTCTATTATATACTAGTAATTTATATCTAAAGTTAGTATAGAATAGTAATACAAGTATTATTTCTATAGTTAAGCTATTATATATAAACTAAGCTAAAGGTAACAGTTCTACCTAGTTGTTCTACT
>LKTO01000768.1:0-19460 GCA_001399465.1 Hymenoscyphus scutula
AACCTTAATAAAAGAAATTTCTATATTTAAGACTAAAGTCTTTAAATTTAGAAATTTCTATAAGCTTTATAAAGAATTAAACTTTATTCTCTTATATAGAGTATAAGTATATTACTAGTATACTATAGAACCTATTTACTCTATTTAATCTTAGAAAATCGAATTTTAATAGATAAGCCTTCTAAGGAAAATTTAGCTAGATATAGTTTTTATATATAAATTTTATATCCGACTCTAATTTAGTTACTAGATTAGATTAGATAAGATATCTATATATAAATATAATATCTAGATATAATTAGTTTATTTATTAATAGATTTAGAATATAATATTTATATTATATAAGAGTAGTCTAGTTTAGACTAGTCTCTATTCTTATATTTATTATTATAGACTATAACTTGTCTTACTTTCTTAGTCTAAGCGAGCCTAAAGGCCTAGAGCGAAAATCTATTAAATTTATATAATTTATAGCTAGAAGGTAATTTATAGCCTTAGATGTAATTTATAGCTAGTAGGTATATAGGCTACTTATCTATAATATATAGTTAAGGCTTAACCTTAACCTTCTTCTCTTCTTAGTTTAGAATTCTTATAGTTAATAGAGTATTAGTTAGAGCGATCCTCTTTTGTAATTCCTCTACTTATAATACTCTAAAGGCTAGGTAGATTAGTTCTATAAAAGAGAGGTTTACTATAATATAGTAATTATTCGTTCGAGATTATATTCGTTTTACTTATAGTTAAGCTTTATATTTATAAAGGCTTAGGTTTTAAGAAGAGCTATAAGAAGAGTATTATTAGTAATTAGTATAAGAGAGTTCTTTAGTTAAAGCTAGTACTAATAGAGTGTTATAATAAAGGCTTATATAGTCTTCTTTATAGAGTTCTATTTAAGCTTATAAAAGTAGCTTTATATAGTATTAGAGAACATCTTATCTCTAGCTCGATTATACTTCTTTATCGCGTTCTAAATAGTAGTAGAATCTTACTATAGAGTAGCTTCCTTAATATTACTCTAGAATTAATCAACTAGGATTAAAGCTATAAGTATCCTTATTATAGAGTGTTTTCTTTCTTACTATAACCTACGATCGGTAGCTACTATAGGCTCTAGTTCACTTCTATCTATAACACTCTAGGTAGATACGCTAGCGAGCTTACCTTAGATATTAGTACTCTATACTCTATAGTTATCTCTATTAAGAAGAGCGATATTACTCTCCTTAATAGTAATAAACTTAGTCTTAGAAGCGACATTATAGTAGATATAGAGCTTACCGAGCTTATAATCTATTAGGAAATAAGGTAATTAAGTAGAGTAATTATAGTAATAGATTAAGTAATTATATAGATAAGAGAAGTAGATTATATTATTTGTTTCTAGCTATTATAGAGCTATATATATATATCCGTTTAGAAGAGGCTTATTAAATAGGTAGATTATAAATCCTCTAATATATTTATAATTACCTTATAATAATTAGTTCTACTATTACTATAGAATGATTAGTTCTAATAGTTCGCGTGTATAACCCGCTCTTATATAACTATACTAACGGTATTAGGCTCTAATACCGAACGATAAAGCACCTTAGTACTAATTTATATAGCTAAAGTATCTAATACTAAGGATATATTAACTTAAGAGTTAATATTAGCTAGATATATAACGTAAATCAAGCTTACTTAGTCTAAGTTAAGCGATAAAAGCTAGTAGAAGACTAAACTACTCTCTCTATAATCTTATTAACTTTACTCTTATTTATACTATAGTAGATATTCTAATATTATATTAAACCTAAGAATAAAGTATATTCTATAACTCTACTCTAGTTTCGTGATAATTAGTTCTTAACGCCTACCTTTTACTATCTAATAGTATAAAAACACTACTACTACTAACTATTATAGCTGTAAAGCTTTTATTCTACTTACTACCTTAATATCTTCTATTATTAGATTTCTAGGCAAAAGCAGCTATAATAGCTCTAGAAGTTTTAGACGATTAAGACTAATAGCTATTACGCTTATTAACTCTAACCTCTAGCCTAGAGTTATTACTACTAATATCTAAACTATTATCTTAAATACTATTATTAGTATACTTATAGCTAAACCTATCTATTAGGTTCTCTAGTTTATCTAAGCTCTTATTCTTAGTCTACTCTAACATCTTTAGCCTTAGTAGCTATATCCGCTTCTATATAGAGATAAACTCTTTCGACCTAATACTTCTTTTTCTAGCTATCTAAAACTCTTTAGTCTTTTCTTATCTATATACCTTAAGTCCTTAAGCGCTATATATACTAATAAGTTAGAAGGTATTCTATATATTCTAATACTAACTATCGCTAAATATCTACTAATATATATTCTATAGAATACTATAGAGTATAATAGAATAGGAATAGAAAGAAAGCTCTACTTTCTTAGGATCGGTATATATAGCTAAAAACTATATTATCTATCTCTTTAGACCTTGATTATAGTTAGTCTTCGTTAATATAATAAAGGTAGAATATAATAGATATAAGAGAATCTAATATATTAGATAAATAAGATAAAAGAACTTATCTAACTACTTATCTATATGTCTATATCCTAGACGTTACTTAACTAACTTAAAGCTCTTCTATAGAATAGCTTAGTATAGCTTATTACTCTAGCTATAGCGTTTCTTACTATCTTTCTAGAGAAATAAGAAGTTAAGAAGATTAGTTACTCTCTTAAACTATATTTTATTCCTAGTTATAAAATAAGGTAGACTAATAATCTCGTTAATAGAAAACATCTACTTTATATAGCTCTAATAAAACTAGATATCTCTCTTCTACTTAATTATATTAGATATTAATTTAGGAGATCGCTTATAGGATTTAAGTATAGCCTTCTATATATCTATATTAAACTGTTTAAGGTTTAAAGCGTAGAGATATTTAAGCTACTTATCTAGAAGAGCTATACTATAGTATACATCGTACTAATAGTACTAAGACTCGGCCTAATTAAACCGAATATAGACGTTCTAGAGGTCTTTAACTACTCGCTACTGTCGTCTATACTCCTTATATATTAGTACATTCTCTACTAGGATGTTCTCTCTATATAGTAGTATAAACTGCTATATCGTCTAATTAATCTTAGGTAAGAACTAGCTAAGTCTATATCGTTCTATAGTCTTCCGCATCTCTAGACCTTCTTTTATAACCGGCTTCTTATTCTAGAGACTCTTCTAGTAATCCTTATATAGAAGCGATTTATACTAGATTAGGTTACTACTATAGTAAAACTAGAGCGCTCTTAACGTAGTTACTATAATAATTATTTCTAGTAGTAAATATATTATAGTAGTATATATAAGAACGTACTTAAAGAGAAAACAGTATTTATTAATCTAGGTATAGAGAAAGCTAAGAAGCTCTTTCGTAGAAACGATATAATAAGAGAGTAGAGATAGAGTAGTATTAATCTTATTATTATATAGATCCTATTAGCGCTACTACTAAGCGATCTCCTCTATTATTATTAGAGAGATATAGTGTTCTTCTTAGATGCTATATAACCTCTATTAGTTATTAACTAGGTTAGTATAAGCGTGTTTCTTACTATAGAGATAGCTAAACTCGTAGACGCCTTTTAAAAAGATAATACCTCTACTCTTCTACTAGAGTAACTAGATATATCTAGAGTCTAAGGCTAAATTCTTAAGAGACTTATTATTAAAGATATATACTTTCGATATATTAAATAGAGTCTTAATTAAGGTATAGAACTAAGAGTATATTAATCTATCTTAGCTCTCTTCTCTCTATAGCGCTATAAAGAAGGTCTAGTCTATTATGTTCTATATTATTATCTAGAGATATATCGTATATTTAGGTTTTCTCTTAGCTATACTTCTATTAGTGTTAAGAATAGTTCGCATCTCTATATATGTATCTAAGTAATACTTTCTCTATAAGAACACCTCTACCTTATGATTTTCTAGGATGTAGTTGTATAGTAGAGTACTGTCTTCTAAAGTAGTCTACTTTATAAGATTAATAAATGTACGATCTTTATTATAGAACTATAGGTTAGCTACCTAAGACTAGAAATGTTCCTAGCCTCTATAAGCTATAGTTAGGTTACTAGTTATATCTATAGATTCTAGTTTAGTGTTTTTTATATATATAAAGAGAGTAGCCTCTTAAAATCGATAATAGCTAGAGTTCTTAGCGATGGTCTTAAGTATAAAGCTCTAAAGAGTATTAAGGTACTAAGGTTATAAAGTATACTTTAGAAGCTATTCTCGTAAAGAGTATTTCTAAGTAAGGCTCTCTATAGACAATATAGTTGAATCTATATTAGTAATATAGGCGGTAGCTAGATAATGTTATAGAATATTAGAGGATTAGATAGTCTTATAGATAGTAGAACTTAGGATCTTATTATACTATAGCTCTTAGTTCTACTTACTAAGGTATATTAAATACTTATAGTCGCTCTTAATATAGAGCGTAGAGAAGAAGACGAAGATAAGAAGACTCTCTATACTAATTATAGAGCTAAAGTAGTAATAGAGAATCTTATAAAGAGAGGTAAATTTCCGAGTTAATACTCTATACTTATTATATAAAGAGACTTTTAAGCTAAAGTAAATATCTATACTAAGGTTAAAAAAGAGATATACTTTAGGAAACTAATTAATTCTCTAATAGATAATAGCTAGACTAGTAGAGAAGTAGTAGATACTATTAATATTAAATAATACCTTAGTATAATAGTTCTTTCTACTAGTAGTATAATATTATAATAAGTATAGATTTATAGGTAGCTTTTTATTATAGGTTCTAATGTCTTTAGAGGTAGCCGATATACTAGCGCCTTTAAAGGCTACTTAGTAGTCTAGGCTACTAAAGTCTATTAGCTTTATTAACTTAGTATTACTAAGGATATCTAGAAGAGGTATATCTTAGTAATTTCTATATAGGATATTACTAATCTATTAAAGAGATAAGTACTTAGAATGAACATCTAGACGTCGATAGTACTCTTAATATAATTAGTCTACCTCGCGGTACTACTTGTATATACACCCTTGAAAATTCTAAAGCTACTTAGCTAGCTTAAAGGCAGTTCGCTTAGTAGAGGCTAGAGATGCTGTCGCGTTTAGAGAGGCTCTTAATACTAAGGAAGCTGTTATATGTTAGAGAATCATTAGCGCTAGAGAATCTATTACTACTAGAGTAGATGCTAGGATAGATATAGAGGTAGCAGGATCTAGTATTATCTAAATCACTAGTTAGGTAGGCAAAGACAGTGTAAAACTTCTAATTCAATAGAAGAGTAAAGGTAAAGCATCGCTAGGAGGCCTCTCTATAGCTAGAGGGGTAGATATACTATTTATAGGTGATCTTGTTACTAGAGGCTTTATCTATAATAAAAGGTTATTCTTCTAAACAGAGAATAAAGTACTCTGTCTACTAGTACTTCCTTTACTAGTTCTGTTTAATAATAATAGAGGAGGTAACTTATACTAAGTTAGTATCTATAATAGTACTATGTTCTCTAGAGATCTTTAAATACTTACTAGTCTATTAGATATATTTAATATAGTAATACTATCGTTGTTCTACGTTATAATTAGCTTATCTATAGAAATAATTTATAAAGAGTAAGAATACTATAGCTTCTTATTACAGGCTCTCTCTTCTTAGCCTACTATATTTAAACTCTCTATTAGTTACTTTTCTAGTAATCCTAATCTCCTACTAGTTCTTGCCTCCTTAGCTATATTAGCCGACTATAATCTAATTAGAATTTCTATAATCTCTACCTTATATTCGTCTCTCTTAAGATTCTCCTCTTATTTGTCTATTTAGATCTACTTAATCTATATAGTAACTTTAGTATCTTTATTAATTAGAGGTAATTGAGTTAGTAGTAGGGAAATCGGTCGTAGGTTTTATAGAACCTCGCTTAACTAGACGTTACTGTCTATAGGTATTCGAATATTAGAACTCGTTTAAAGTCTGCTAGGAGGAGTGTCGGTTAGTACGTCTAGGTAAGAGGGCTCGAATGTAATGAAATCTACTAGGCTAACTAGAAGACGCGTCTGTTAACAGCGGTACTGTCTCTTCTCTAAATCTGCTGCTCTAGCCTTTACTTTTGTTATATATTTCTTAGGCTAGCCGCTAGGATTCTTAGGAGGTATTGTGTTTTCGTAGTATTTTGATCGTGTAGGCTATACGCTTATAGGTTAGGATGATCGAGGGACAGTTCAGGGGAAGTATAGGTTTGTCTAAAAAACCTTAATATAGTAACCTAAGCGAGCCCTAGACTATAAGATAATAATCCTAATATACTCTACTACCTCTTTACTTTACTATGAAAATTTATCTTAATTTAGTTATTAGACTTAATATAGTTACTAATATATATAAATATTTATAAGTTCCCTTAAAGAGTGCTTGTAATCTATATCGTAGCTGTGTTGTCCGAATAACCTCGATTCGATAGGCGGTGATCTACTAGTAGTACCTAGACTTCTCGCTAAATCGAGAAGTGCTATACTATAATATCTACCTTTAATTAACTATATCTTCTACTATAACGCCTATACTATAATATAAATAAGTGTAGTATTACTTCTAACTAATTTTAGATAGAAAACATACCTTAAATCCTAAATTCTATTCTGACCCTTACCTTATATTTCTCTTTCATTTTCTCTATATATATTTTTTCTCTTCTTACTTTCTCTATAATTATTTTTTTATTTTCTTTTTATATTCTACTAACTTTTACTTTACTTCTTTTCTCTATTAAACTCTTTATTTCTTTTTATATATCTCTCTTTTTACTTTATTTTCTATTAACCTTATCTTCTTCTTTATAATTTTAATACTACTCTTCTTTTACTTTCTTCTTCTTTTTTTTAACTCTATATTTATTTTACTCTTTTATATTTTATCTTTTATTTCTCTCTCTACTATAATTACTCTCTCTTTTTAACTCTTATATACTCTTTCTCTTTTCTACCTCTCTACTTCTACTATTACTTCTTATTCTTTTATAATTATATACTTCTACTCTTTCTTATACTTACTCTCTTACTCTTTTTTACTTTTACTATTACTTCTTTATCCTTTTATACTTATACTTATTTCTACTTTTATTTTTATACTTTTTTATATACTTCTACTCTTTTTATTAATTACTCTTTCTCTTATATCTTTTCTATCTCTTCTTTTTAACTTCTCTATATACTTTTACTCTCTTTTATATACTCTCTCTCTCTTTTACTTATACTTATACTTTATTCTACTACTACTCTCTTAATCTTATCTTTTCTTTTTCTTTTATACTTATACTTTCTTCTATACTTATAATTATTCTTACTTTTTATTTATACTTACTTATAATCTTATCTTTACTATTACTTATTCTTTTATTATTATTTATACTTATACTTCTATTTATTTTTATTTTAATATCTCTTATTTAAAACTCTATTTTCTTCTTTTATATCTTATTTTTTATCTACTATTATATTCTCTCTATATATATTCTTATAATTCTTTTTATAAACTTTTCTACTTTTTTTACTCTAATTCTTATATACTTATACTATTAAGTATATATATTCTTTTACTTTCTTATATACTTACTCTTACTATTCTATTTTTCTATACTATTATTTTAATACTTATAATTACTCTCTCTAATAATTATATCTACTCTCTTTTATTCTTATATCTACTTTCTTTTATACTTTTACTTCTTCTTTTCGTTATTATTATTCTTACTTATCTATCTTCTTTTATTTATATATATACTTACTTTCTTCTATTTACTTACTTCTACTCTATCTTTTATTTTTATACTTATCTACTTTTACTCTTTTTAAACTTATTCTTATATTATTCTCTTATATATATATATACTTATTTACTTTTACTTTCTTTTACTTAATTACTACTCTAATACCTTTATATACTCTCTTTATTATACTTTTATACTTATATTTATTTTTACTATAATATCTTTTTCTAAAATAATAAATCCTTTCTTTTATACTTATACTTATAATTTAATTTTCTCTTATATCTATTCTTTTATCTACTATTATATTTCTATTTTTTAATATTTTAATTATTATATCTACTCTTTATTCTACTTATACTTTCTTTTATAAACCTCTATAAATCTTTTTACTTAAACTTCTATATACTTACTTCTATATTTATACTTATTCTTTTACTCTTAAATATACTAACTATCTATTTAATATTTACTTTTACTATCTTATTTACTAATATAATAATTATAATACTTATATTTACTTTCTTTTCTACTTTTAATTATACTTTTCTTTATATACTTTATTTCTTTTTCTCTCTTTAATTCTTATACTTTTATCTTTTCTTATAATTATTTATACTATTCTATTATCTTTTATTTTTATATATACTTACTCTTACTTTTACTCTTCTACTTATATATATACTTATACTTACTTTCTTATCTCTTTCTTCTTTTTCTTTTTCTTTTATTAATCTTCTTTCTCTATATTTTTATTTTTTCTCTTTTTTTAATTTCTTCTATTCTCTTTTTCTTTTATACTTTACTTTTCTATATATTCTTTTTTTACTTTAAATCTATTTTTCTTTTTATTTCTATCTTTAATAACTTTTTATTATACTTTTATTTCTATTTTTAATCTCTCTTTAACTCTTATCTATATACTTACTTTTACTTCTATTTATCTTTATCTTTATTTTTATATCTTTTCTAACTTCTTCTTCTTTTAAAATACTTTTTAATAATATCTTTTAACTAATATTATTTCTTTTAATTTCTTTTCTATTACTATTTACTCTTTTTCTTTCTTACTTCTACTTTAATAACCTCTAACTCTCTTTTACCTTTTCTTACTTTTACTTCTCTCTTTACTTTTACTCTTCTCTTTACTTTTACTTTCTTCTACTTCTATTTTTACTTCTACTCTTTCTTTTATTTTTACTTTTATTCTTTATCTTATATCTCCTCTAAATATTTATCTTTTCTTTTTATTCTATATATCTATCTAACTCTAACTCTTTTACTTCTCTATAACTCTAACTTTATTACTCTTATATAAATCTAATCTTAATACTTTTCTATAACTCTAATCTTAATACTTTTCTATAACTTAAACTTTAATACTTATCTTTAACTCTAACTTTAATACTTACTTTTAACTCTTACCTTAATATCTCTCTAATACCTTTAATTTTAATATATTATTATTACTCTTTTATCTCTCTATTTACTATCTATTTACTTTCTCTTCTTATTCTACTACTATATCTCTTCTATCTAAATTTCTTCTTTTACTTCTTTTTCTTTTCTTATATATATATTATCTTAGTTCTATTATCTCTACTATCTTATTTTTCTTCTTCTTTAACTTCTTCTTTTTCTTTATATAATTCTATATACTTCTATCTTATTTAACTTTTACTTCTTTTTTATATATCTCTTAAAACTTACTTTCTCTATATCTTTCTACTATTTAAGTTTTCTCTCTATATTTATTTTTCTTTTTAATATTCTACTCTTTTACTTCTCTTACTTCTTTTTTTTCTCTATTTTCTTTTAAAATATCTCTCTTTCTATTCTATAACTCTTATTATAAAATACTATTCTTTTTTATTCCTCTTACTTTTTATCTCTTTTCTTACTTCTATTTATATTTTATCTATCTTTTTATTATCTCTTATACTTTAATTTCTCTATTCTTTTTATATTTTATTCTTTAATATATTTCTAATTATATTTTATTCTCTTAATCTAATACTCTTTAAAAACTTCTACTTTATAATCTTTTAATACTTAATCTCTATTTTATTCTCTCTTTTCTAACTTCTCTTCTCTTTTTACCTTCTCTTTTTCTTTTTCTTTTCTAATTCTTTCTTTTCTCTCTCTTAAACTCTTTACCTTTAACCTATCTTCTATCTTTACTTCTCTCTTTACTCTTCTATTTTACTTTACTTATTTCTATCTTTTAATCTATTTACTATTTATTACTCTCTTTTTATTAACTTTCTTTTTCTTTTAACTATTTATTATTTCTCTTCTTCTATATATATATAACTAATAACCTCTATTTCTACCGCGAGCACTTAAAACTACTTAACCTCTCTTTCTACCGCCGGTACTTAAAACTACTTAACCTCTATTTCTACCGCGAGTACTTAAAACTACTTAACCTCTATTTCTACCGCGAGCACTTAAAACCGCTTAACCTCTATTTCTACTATAAGTACTTAAAATAGTAACTCTCTCTATATTCTATTCTATATACTTACTATATTTCTTCTTTTCTAACTCTCTAATCTAACTATTAACTAATAAAATACCTATAATAAAACACTTACTTTAATTAACCTCTAAGTTACCTTCTATCTAAACTACTTTAATATCTCTCTCTTTATCTTAGCCTCTTTACTTATTTCTAACTCTCTATTCGCTCTCTAAATCCTCTCTACTTATATATATAACTAAGCCTTCTTATCGACGACCTCTAATAGCTCTACTACTATAATAGCGGCTATAACGAGCTATATAATACTCTTATACTAGTATACTTCTACTTAGATTCGTTAAAACTTCTAATTTCTCTCTTATATCTTCTTCTACCTTATATAAACCTACTAGACAACTCTATAATTATAATAGCTTATATACTTCTAAAACTAAACACTCTATAATACTTATACTTCTATATATACTAACTTCTACTCTATATCTATATACTTCTCTAATATATACTAGAAATTAATAGGAATCCCGCTATATCTCTAGACGTAATATAATAAGTACTTCCTAACCTACTAATCTAAGTAGTTCTCTAAATCCTATATATTATAGCCTTCTCGCTAATTCTATATCTAGACTTATAACTACTACTACTACCGCTAGAATTACTAGGACTAGAACTTATCTTATTCTACTAAGCTAATCTAATCTACTCTAAACTCTAGGTTATAATAAACTACTCTACTCTATAAAGCTAGTAGAAGGGAACTAGGAAATAGTCTATCGCTACTCTCTATCTCTACTATAGAGAATATAGAAAATAGTCTACTACTAGATAGGATATTAATAGTACTATCTATACTTCGCTCTTATCTTTTCTAGGTTTCTTAGATATATACTTATTATCTTACTTCTAACTTATCTATTATAGTATTACTTATCTAGTATATATTATAACGCTCTTCCTCTCTCTTATATTATACTCGATCTATCCTTCTACCTATCTTATAGTCTAAATAAATCTATTAACACTTAGCTCTACTTATAAACTACTCTACCTTCTACCTCTAGATTCTCTCCTTCTTCTTCGTTATTATAGTAATATAAAACTTAGCTAGCTATTACTAGGTCTATTCTTATAACTTTTATAATACTTTCTATCGTCTCTAGAGTATTAATATAATAGCCTTACTCTACTACCTGTCTTACCTCGCTCGACTACTCTTCTATCTATAATTCTATATCTAGTAAATAGGTCTAATATAGACGATAACATAAATATTAGACTAGTTAATACCTAGTCTAAATATATTTATAGCTATAACTACTCTTCTATCGACTCTCTCTTATACCTTCTAGATCTTATTCTTAGCTACTATATCTCTAATATCTTAGTAATATATATAACAATCTAATATACTACTTACCTTATAGGTAGTAACGATACTACTACTATATATAATGATTTTAGTAGAAGCGGGGTACTCTTCTAGCTTCTTCTCTACTAGCTAGTAAACGACGATAATATCCTCTTGTCTATCCTTATCCTCTCTATACTTAACTATAGAATACACGATGTTAGAACAGGTAGTAGGCGCTTAGAATATATATACATCCTCTACTTTTATTCTTATTAAATTTATAAATTCTAGCTTAGCCTATAGTAGTAATATAGCGGTTAAAAAAACTATCTACACCTCTCTTTCTATAAACTCGCTTAATTGCTATATCTAGAGCTAGAACTCGGCCGTACTATCTAATATAGTATAGTATTCGTTAAACACGAACTAGTCTAACTAGTATAATCTCTATAAATAGTCTAAAAACGTTCTAAATGTCTTACTAATAGTAGACTCGAGAGTAATAATAACTATCTAGCTAGAGGAATAATACTATTAAGGGTTCTACTTTATATATAAAATACTAGCTTACTAATATTACTCTACTATATACTCTTATAATAACACTAATAGGCTAATAATAATAGTAGTACTAGAAGTTATACTCTTAGCTAGTAATTAGAATAATAACGTCTTCTCTACTCTTATCTCTATAACTACTATAATAGAGCTCTAGTACTTTATAATAGCTTCTAGTATAGGCTCTTATAATCTATAGAACCGCGCTCTACTCTCTAATATCTTGTTACAAATTATATATACACGTGACTAATAAAGACTAGGCGGTGTTCTAATAGGTTAAGTACTATCGTATACTCTTATAGTATTAAGGGATCGGTTAGACTAGCTAAGCGATCTAAGGATTTCATTATAAATAGAACACGTGACTCGCTTACCGAGTCACATGATCGTTAGAGCTTATAGGAGCTTGTATTAGAGCTTAGGATCTAAGGATCTAAAAGATCTAAACGATTAGTATATATAGACGAAGGTTCTATATAAGACTAGTACGTCTACTATTAGATAGAAGCTTTATACTTAACCTTATATTATATTATTATTACTATCTTAATAGCTTTATAGTTTTATAACGAGTTTATCTCTAAGTAAACACCTAGTCTATAATTAAACCTCTTTATAAGAATAAACTCTAGTAATACTTAGTTACCTTAGTTAGTTAGTTTAAGAATTATTATACTTTAAGTATCTAAGCTTAGAAGTTTAAATTATAATATCTCTAAAGGCTACTTCTATCTCTAGCTTTAGTACTAGTACTATTAATATACTAATCTAGAGCACGTCTATAGCGTCCTAGGAAACAACTACTCTAGATAACGAAGATAATAACAAGAGTATACTAGACGTACTAGAGCTATATAGAGTTAAAGCTCTAGAAACTATATAAGTTAAGCTATCTAACACCTACTATAGTAAACGACAAGAGTTAGAGTTATTTCTAATATAAATAGAAATCTACTTTAACTTTAATAAAGATAAGTTTAATAGCGACAGTATAGCGTTATCTATCTTTACTATCTTCTACCTTCGAGAGACTACTCTTAAATAGATATAACTATATCTAGAGAACTTTTTCTTATATAAAGCCTTAGTAGAAAGTATAGCTAATATATAATTAATATTTAGATCTTAGAACAGATTTAAAGTTACTATATACTAAATGTTTAGTAATATTAATACTATTAAAATAGTAATATAAAAGTTACTTAACCTATACTAAACTAGATTAGTAATTAATTATATAAATAAATTCTAATATTATAGAAATAGAATAGAGTAGAATTCTCTTACTCTTATAGAACTCTTCTATAGAGAACTTAATATTAAGCTATATAAAGAGATAGTATAATAAAATCTTAATTATAAAGACATCGCTATTATAATCGAAGGAGTAATCTACTTAGATAACTATCTATAGGAATTTAAGAAAACTAATTACTACCTAGAATTTAAGAAGTATAATAAATAGAACTAACTAGACTACTAGAACGACTAACAAGTAAACGCTATCTAGAAGAAGACTTCTAGAAAGTAGAAGTACTTCTAGAAAGAACGAAACCGACGTTATAAGTAGTACCTATACTTTTTATATAGCCTGCCTAGCTATAGAGTAAGTAACTATTATAAGAAGGCTAATTCTTTAGGAAAGTATTAAGTATATACTATAACTAGAAAGGAAATAGTATTACTTAAGAGATTTAATCTATCTAATAAAGAGCTAGAAGCTTATAGATATAGAATATAAGTAGAGGATAAGAAGAATTCTATTCTTAAATAATACTATAAGAGACATTCTAAATTAGAGTATAATCTATCTCTATAATATAAAGTAGAGATAGTAGAGTTATTATTAGACTTATTATTAGAATTATTAGATATATCTAGTTAAGGAAATAACTAGAATAATAACCCTTAAGAAGGAGAAATATAGACATTTATAAGATGTTTTAAATATAGTAACTAATAGATAGACCTTAATAGAAATAAGTTAGACTTTTAGGCCTCTTATATAACTAGAGAATAGGCTCTAGAAGCGCTAGAACGATTTCGAGTTTAGAATAACCTTCTAATAAGTATTATCTTTAGAAATCTTAAAAGTAACCTAGATACTATAGAAGGAAAACTAAATATATAAGCTATTAAGGATATCTTCGAGTCTACTCTTAAGTTATAGAGAGAAAGAGATTAACCTTTTATCTATTTATAAGTAGAAGAATACTAGGTTCTAGAAGTTATATTAGAAGATGTAATTATATAGTAGTATAGCTATCTAAAACCTATATTAGACTAGGAATTAGAGAAGTAGTTTACTAGTAATAAACCTAACTATAGTCGAGCTATAGAATAGCTAATAGTCTATAAAGTATATAAAAGTAACTCTTAGTAAGTAAAACTCTACTCTTAGAGGAACGAACTCTAAGCGGCGGAAATCAGCTAAAGAGAATATAGTTTTATAGTCTATATAAATAGATAGAAAATCTACGCTACGTTAGAAGACTACTAGTTAACGATAACTATAAAAATTAGAGGATAGAAACTCTAGGTTATAATTAACTTAGAAGCGATAGATAACTTCCTTTCCCTCTTAGTACTTAAGAATCTAAACGTCTCTATTAAGAAGATAGGACTATACTATCTAGGTATAGTCGATAGAATAGACATAGTATATTAAAATAGAGTTATTAATTAGTAAACTATTCTAATATAAGTTACTATCGAAGGATACTACTTAGATATATAATTTAATATTATAGCGATTAGTAGCTAGAACATAATACTTAGTATACTATAGATTAGTAAATATAATCTAGATATTAACTAGAAAGTCTAAATAATAACTTTTAGCTAATATAACTATAAAGGATTATAGCTATAACTATATAGCTAGAATAAGGTTAGCGCTATCTCTTCTAAGGCGCTAGAACACCTTACTAAGGGTTCTCTATAGGTTAGTAAGAAAGCTAATAACGTAATATCTATATAGTATAGAGAATTTATAGAATTGTTTAAGAACCTAGAGAACTTATAAGCTCTACTAGAATATTATCTATAGAATTATAAGATTAAATTAAAAGAGAGTTATAACCTTAAGAAACAGAAAATATAGCCTTATAGTTAGATTAAGCTATAACGCTTTAAGAGCTATATTATCGAAGGTTTAAAGAAAGGTTATATTTAGAGATCTTAATTACCTATTCTATTAAATATATTAGTTGTTAGTAAGAAGGATAATCTAATAGGTTAAGTTTACGTCGACTACTAAGATATAAATAATATAACGATTAAGAACACTTATCTACTACTAGAAGGATAATATCTACTAGATAGAATTAGCTCTACTAAGATATTTATAAAACTCGACTAATAGAACGCTTATACTTTAATTAGAATTAAGATAGATAACAAGTAGAAAACCGCTGTTAGATTACTCTTAGAACTCTATAAGTATATAATAATACTATTTAGATTAGCTACCGCGCTAGTAATCTACTAGAGGTAGAATAATAGTATTCTAGAAGGTCTTCTAGAGGTAACAGTTATTTATTATCTAGATAATATTCTAATCTACTTAGATAAAGTAGAGAAATATAAGAGTTATATATATGAGATTATAAAAAGACTTACTATAGTAAACTCTTATCTTAAGTTATTAAAATATAAGTAAAGTAACTTATACTAAGCTTTTAGACTAAATAATCTCTCTAGGAAAAATAGAAATTAACCTAGATAAGATAAAGAATATTATTAACTAGGAATTACTAAAAAACGTTAAAGATATCTAATACTTCTAGAGATTTATTAACTTCTACTATTAGTTTATAGTAGACTACGCTAGAATATTAAAACTAATAATAAACCTTATATATAAAGGAGTATCTTTTATATAGAATAAGATTATAGAGATAGCTTTTTAGATAATAAAGAAACGCTTTACTAAGGAACTAATTCTATATAGCTATAATCTAGAGAAACCGAGTACTATAGAAATAGACTTATTAGATATAGTAATAGATACTATATATCTATAACTAGATAAGAATAGAAAATTAATACCTATAGTCTATTACTCTAGAACGCTAGACCTAGTATAGTAGAACTATACTATATTTAAGAAGGAACTACTTACTATAGTCTTTACTTTAGAATATTAGAAAATCTACCTCTAAGAAATAAAGTATTAGATAATAGTTCTTACTAATTATACTAATCTTTAAACCTTTACTACTACTAAGGAACTTATAAGTAAGTACCTTACTAGATAGTTAGAAACTCTATTATACTATAATATTATTATCTAATATATTATAGAAATAATAAACCTAAGAGTAGACGCTCTTAGTTGTAAACTAGGCTACGAAGAGGCTAGAGAATATATAAGGCTCTAGAAGCGCTAGAACGATTTCGAGTTTAGAACAACCTTCTAATAAGTATTATCTTTAGGAATCTTAAAAGTAACCTAGATACTATAGAAGGAAAACTAAACGTATAAGCTATCGAGGACATCTTCGAGTCTACTCTTAAGTTATAGAGAGAAAGAGATTAACCTTTTACCTAACTATAAGTAGAAGAATACTAGGTTCTAGAAGTTATATTAGAAGATATAATTATATAGTAGTATAGCTATCTAAAACCTATATTAGACTAGGAATTAGAGAAGTAGTTTACTAGTAATAAATCTAACTATAACTAAGCTATAGAATAGTAAATAGTCTATATAGTATCTTAAAGTAACTCTTAGTAAGTAAAACTCTACTCTTAGAGAATCGAACCTTAAGTAGTAGAAATTAGTAAAAGAGAGTATAGTTTTATAGTCTATATTAATAGACTAGAAATCTATACTATATTAGAAGACTACTAGTTAATAATAACTACTAAAATTAGAGGACAGGAACTCTAAGTTATAATTAACTTAGAAGTAATAGATAACTTCCTCTCTCTATTAGTACTAAAGAGGCTAAACGTTCTTATTAAGAAGATAGAACTATACTACCTAGGCATAGTCGATAGAATAGATATAGTATATTAAAATAGATTTATTAACTAGTAAACTATTCTAATATAAATTACTATTAAAGAATACTACTTAGATATATAATTTAATATTATAGTAATTCGTAGCTAGAATGTAATACTTAGTATACTATAGATTAGCGAATATAATCTAGATATTAACTAGAAAGCTTAAATAATAACTTTTAGCTAATATAACTATAAAGGATTATAGCCTTAACTATATAGCTAGAACAAGGTTAGCGCTACCTCTTCTAAGGCGCTAGAACACCTTACTAAGAGTCCTCTATAGATTAGTAAGAAAGCTAATAATATAATATCTATATAGTATAGAGAATTTATAGAATTGTTTAAGAACCTAAAGAACTTATAAGCTCTACTAGAATATTATCTATAGAATTATAAGATTAAATTAAAAGAGAGTTATAACCTTAAGAAATAGAAAATATAGCCTTATAGTTAGATTAAGCTATAACGCTTTAAGAGCTATATTATTAAAGGTTTAAAGAAAGGTTATATTTAGAGATCTAAATTACCTATTCTATTAAATATATTAGTTATTAGTAAGAAAGACAACCTAATAGATCGAGTTTATATTAACTACTAAGATATAAATAATATAATAATTAAAAATACTTATCTACTACTAGAAGAATAATATCTACTAGATAGAATTAGCTCTACTAAGATATTTATAAAACTTAACTAATAGAACGCTTATACCTTAATTAGAATTAAGGTAGGTAATAAGTAGAAAACCGCTTTTAGATTACTCTTAAGACTCTATAAGTATACAGTAATACTATTTAGACTAGCTACTATACTAGTAACCTACTAGAGGTAGAATAATAATATTCTAGAAGGTCTTCTAGAGGTAACTATTATTTATTACCTAGATGATATTCTAATCTACTTAGATAAAGTAGAGGAACATAAGAGTTATATATATAAGGTTATAAAAAGACTTACTATAGTAAACTTCTAACTTAAGCTATTAAAATATAAGTTTAGAGTAACTTATATAAAGTTTCTAGACTAGATAATATCTCTAGAATAAATAGAAATTAATCTAGATAAGATAAGAGATGTTATTAACTAGAAATCGCTAAAAAACGTTAAAGATATTTAACATTTCTAGAGATTCGCTAACTTCTACTATTAGTTTATAGTAGACTATACTAGAATATTAAAACTAATAATAAATCTTATATATAAAGAAGTACCTTTTATATAGAATAAGATTATAGAGATAGTCTTTTAGATAATAAAGAAACACTTTACTAAGGAACTAATTCTATATAGCTACAATCTAGAGAAACTAAGTACTATAGAAATAGACTTATTAAGTATAGTAATAGATACTATATATCTATAACTAGACAAAAATAGAAAATTAATACCTATAGCCTACTACTCTAGAACGCTAAACCTAGTATAGTAGAACTATACTATATTTAAGAAGGAACTACTTACTATAGTCTTTACTTTAGAGTATTAGAAAATCTACCTCTAAGGAATAAAGTATTAGATAATAGTTCTTACTAATCACGCTAACCTTCGAACCTTTACTACTACTAAAGAGCTTATAAGTAAGCGCCTTACTAGATAGTTAGAAACTCTATTATACTATAATATTGTTCTCTAATATATTATAGAAATAATAAACCTAAGAGTAGACGCTCTTAGTTATAAACTAGGCTATAAAGAAGCTAGAGAATATATAAGGCTAGTAATATTAAAAGAACTATCTAATAGAGACTTAGCTCTAATAGTTTATTAAATTATAGCTATATAGATAGTAGATCTATAGCTAGATGTAATCTAGGATATATATAAAGAAAAGAACTAGTACTATAATAGGAAATTATAGGTTCTAAAAGAATATATAAAGTAGTTTATTAGTAAGTACTATTTAGTATCTACTTATAGATATTAAGAAATAAGAAGAACTACTTAGTAGATTAAATAATACTACTTTATAGACTATCTACTACTAATTATTAAGAATATAATAAAGGAGTATAATATCTATATCTAGAATAAGGCTTTACACTAGCTACTATATAGATAGATAAGTACTACTTCTATTCTATAGATACCTTAGAAATTAGTCTCTTAGAATTTTATTATTAAACTACTAAAATCTAGAGACCTAATAATAGAAGTTAAATATAACTTAATCCTAGTTATTATAGAAAGACTTACTAAATATATAATACTAATACTATATATAGAGTCTAGTA
>LKTO01000769.1:0-19231 GCA_001399465.1 Hymenoscyphus scutula
GACTATATATATATTAGACTATTTAAAATCAAGTAAGTAAAAGAACCTTTAAATTACGAATTAGCTCTACTAAAAATAATAAACATCTTTCTAGTATTCTATATCTCGCTTCTTAAACTAGTACTACTAGAAGTACTACTAGCTCTACTTATAGAGATCTAGCTAGTTAACCTAAATACTAAGTATAAGGTCGAGAAGATTCTTAACTATAAACTTATTAGAGGTAAGATTAAGTATTTAATTAAATAGTTAGATTATCTATATTCGAAGAATACTTAGAAACTAAAAGAAAATATTAGCTAGTACTCGATAGAACTTAAGAAGTTCTATACTTAATAACTAACTCTATCTATATTATATAGTTAGTAGAATAAGTATTAAAAAAAGTAGAATTAAGTTTAAATTCTAAAGAAGTATTAGTAAGAAAAGTATTAGTATAAAAGAATATATAATTACTTAAGAAAACATCTATAGCTATAGTCTTCTCTATAATATAGAAGAAAGCCTCGAAGGTAGAGAACTACTCGGCTAGAGAAGAAATAAGAGAATCGATAGAAGAAGAAGTTAGAGAAAGATACTTCTTCGAGTATATAGATCTAAAGAAAAAGTAATAAATAGGTTTTCGAGGTCTAGCTATAGCTCGCGAAGGAATAATAAGATATCTAGAAGTATTATAAGGCTTCTTAGTATATATATACTTAGAATAATAAGATAACTCGTTTAAAAATAAGAAATAATAGCTAGAATAATAAGAATAGTAGAAATAAGTATTTATAGAATAATTAGTCTTCTTAATATATAGAGCTAAAGTAAGTTACTATTTCTATTTATTATAAGAGACTAATATAGTTAAAAAGAGAATTAGATTAGAAACCGATATTAACGTTTCGTTAAAAGGTAGTATAGAGATATACTAGTCTAAGAAGAGAATAGTATTATAAATTATATACTAATATATAGTAAGTAAAGACTAGATAGCGCTCTAATAGATTAAAGTACTACTTTATATATAACTCTTAGAAAGGTATTATAGAGTAATAGACTAGTAGTATAAGATCTTATTATATTAGTAAAGATCACGTGATAGAGTTCTTATATAATAGAGTTCTTAGAGGCTATAGAAGTTCTTAATATTTAGAACTTTCTTTAAGCGAGAGACTCTAATAGAGAATAAAGGTTCTATATAAGACTAGTATATCTACTATTAGATAGAAGCTTTATACTTAACTTAATATTATATTATTATTACTATCTTAATAGCTTTATAGTTAAGTAATAAGTTTACCTTTAAGTAAAAATCTAGTTAGCGATTAAACCTCTTTATAAGTAACTAATCTAGTAATACTTAGTTATCTTAGTTAGTTAGTTTAAGAATCGTTATATAAGGCTTACTAAAAGAAGAACTTAAAGAGATTCTTTTACTTATTTCTATTACTCTAAAGTCTAAGCTTATAAAGGTAGATAATATTAGTCTTCTAATACTTCTCTTATAATTTTATAACCTTATCGATAATCTATTTATATAGCGTATTAATAAGCTTAAGAAAGTAGCTAGAATAAGGCTTATTCTAGACGTTAGAGAGTATATAGAGACGCTAATCTTATATATTTCTATTTCGAGTATATACTATATTCTTCTTTACTCTTCTTCTAATATCTCTTACTCTAGTTTCTAAAATAGAGTAAGACTTATTATTTCTATTCGCTTATAAAAGTAACTCTTTCTTATTAGTATTCTATCTAATATAACTAATAATATAAGTACGCTACTAGATAGAAACCTCGCGGCGGCTAGTTTTCTTTATAAGCTTCTTATATCTCTTTAACTTTCTATATTTTTTAGCTATTTTAGAGTTATAGTTATAGAATAATTATAAAAATAAAAGTATATATTAGAGTAGAAATCGAGTAGTTTTAGTACTAAATCTATACTAAAAAGTAGTAATAAGCTAAAGATCGTTTACTAGATACTTATCTAAGTGTTATAGACCTAGCTACTATCGAGTATATAACTCGCTTATAGCTACTCGCCGGCGTTTATAAAGTCTACTAGTTCTAGCTAAGTCTAGAACTATTTCTATAATAGATTAATATTTCTATACTTATCGATTTCTTAGCTATCTCTATATTATAGAACCTCTAGAAGTCTTCTCTTTTCTTCTCTTCTCTTCTATAGCTTTAGATCTTTAATAGAACTACCTTTTACTTCTCTAATTATTCGCTACATCTATATCTACTATAGATAAGAATAACTACTAAAGAGCTAGTAGATTAGATTTATTATACTAAGTATACTATAAAGTTCTAAATAGTATAGAAAAGATAAATATAAAAGTCTATATATCTCTTCTTATATAACTTTAAGAAGACTTAAACTTCTCTAGCTTAACTCTTTATTAAGACGCTAATTTAGCTTATAAGAGTAAGACTATAATAAACTAGATAGAGAAGAATAACTTTTCTTTAATTACTTTATCTAGTATCTCTCTCGATTTCTCTATTCTTAAGATAATAGCTTATTCTCTTAAAAGAATATTCTATTTAAGAAGAGTAGATATAAATAATTATTTTAATCGATTTTATAAAGTATTTAATAATATAGACTAGAAAATAGTAGATTATATATATTTAAAGTATACTAGAAGGCTTTATAAATGTAGGAGAATAAATAGGCAAATGATATATTATTAGATTTAGTAGTTTTAGTAGTTTTAGTAGTAGGGTGCGGCACGGTACAAATTCCGACAGTTTTAGCGTCCCCGTAGAGACCGTTACTCACCACCACCCCACTCCACCAGTGAGGGGGCGAGCGTTGCATTTCCTAAAAAACAGGGATTAAGATCCGTGTGACGGGTGGAGAAACGCGCCGGGCAAAAAAAAAAAGAGAGAACAGCGAAGATGCCTGTTGGATATCGTCCGGAGATACTCCCCGACTCAAATCATGAAATTGGACCGGAGAAAGCGAGATTTTCTTTTAAACGTCAATGTCAATTGGAGCTGGAGAATCTGCACGGGTTGGGGTATCGTTCTAATCTTTCTGAATCCGGAGTTGGTTCCTTCTTCGAGGGAAGGAGTTGATGCGATTGATGTCCTGCCTGCGTGCAAGGAGGATGGCTGCTGATCGGGAATTTGGGGGGATCATGAGGTTTGGGTGTGTGTCATTGGTTTGATTTTGAACCTGTCGATGCTCGAAATATTCCATGTCGGTCTCTCCACGGTAAGATGTTTCCTGTGGTGTGATGAATAAAGGGCCAGTGTGAGTGGTGTGCGAGATGTGGGATGATGAGATTATCCAGAAGTCGAGCGAGGGGGGGGGGTGGTTGTTTCGCGCGCAGATGCTGCACCGGAGGAGGAAGCCCTGTTGCCGGTTGCTGCAATAATAGCCAGGCATACTACTTAGTATAAGGAGTGAGTACGTACATATTCTCATGTACCTCTTGTTCGTTGAACCAAGAAGATGAATTGATTGGAAGCGAATGGGAAGGAGTTGTTGAGGGATTCGATTCCCAATTTCCTCGTGGCTCATTCTTTGTACGACCCAAAGAACCGGTACTCGAGTAGGCAGTTGTGTGGCGAGGGTAAGAGATGGATTTTCTGCATCAGCATGCCTTTTGAAATTGAAGAGTGTGCGTGTGGTGTTGTGTAGTTATCGTGTGCTGCCCTCCACCCATTATCTCGGTATATATACTATCGAATTAACCGAGAACTGCCTACCTCATTCTGTTAGTGTTATAATAGAAGCGCTGTCGTGTAATAACTTCATTCCCAACAAACGTAGCCGGTAAAACGCCACCGCCTAAAAGATGGCTACCCCCCCTCCAGACCATCCCATGATGCATCTCCCAACCGGAGACTTGCATCGTCGACACGTTGTACAAGTACAGTACAGTACAGTACAGTACAGTACCAACTCCCGACTCCCAACTGTTGCGCAGTGCCAACCTCTCTCAGATCCGTCGGGTCCTTCAGCGTCGGTGGCGCCATTTCTTCAGGTGTCATATCAGATCATTCCATGAACACTGCATGTTTCTGCTGCAAGAGCAAGAGAATTTGGATCCTCTTCTCTACCATGGGGTTGTACAGAGGGAAGAAGTCTTTCTGCAGCTGATCTGTTTGGAGAATCTCATCCTGTTGGTGGTGTGGTGTCTGAGTTTTGGATCCTGCATGACTCGGTGGGGAAGCTCGAGAGGTTGAAACCTGACAGGAGCTGTGAGGGGGAGCAGAGTTCCGTAAAGTAGCACCACCGTACGAAGTCGATGCGGAGAGCCTGAACATGGCAGGGTTGAGAGATGTTTTGAGACTTCGGCATTCTCGGCACCCCGTTGGCAGTGACCGTGAAGTGACTGTGAAGTGATCGATTCTAGGGATAAAAAAAGCTGTGGTGGGGAAAGATGACGGAGAAAGTGGACGGGCATGTCCGATTTGCTTCAGGCATTTACTTGAAGTTCGGAATAGCTTCAGTTTTTGGGAGGAACCGGTAGACACGGAGTCGGCTGCTTGGACTGCTTGGACTGCTTGGACTGCCTGGACTGCCTGGACTGCCTGGACTGCCTGGACTGCCTGGACTGCCAGCAAAGGCAAAGACATGCCCGTGGTGGACTTGTGCTGGAATTGTGCAGCACTTGACGAGATAGGGATGTATAGGTAGTTTAGTCAGCGTTAGCTCCTTCCTGACTTCCCGGTTTTGACAAGTTCAGGCCGGAGCCAGGGGGGAGGAGAGGTTAGGGGGGTGACGGGAGGGATCGGTTCCAGAGGGTTGTATCCACCGCAGAAAAAGGCAACGAGCGACGGAGAAAAGACAGAAAAGACAGAAAAGACGACAGAAGGACGTGGCATTCTATACTAACTAGGTAGTAAGTATCCCACGAGCACATTCTACTGTAACTCTGCTCAATTCCGTCCCCCTTCGTAAGTACAGAAGAGTATTTATTTGCCGAGTACGGAGGTACTCTCCTCACCTTTTTCTCGCTGCATCCTTGACAGCAGCGCCCGTGTAACGCTCTCTTTACAAAAATCGACCCATCCTCGCCATCCCCACCAGGCCTTCGACCATCCCACAGACACGGGCTGGATTGTTGGTTCTGGCCACCGCAGCCCAGCGCTGCCAGCACCACAGCACCACAGCACCACAGCACAGCACAGCACCACCAGCAGACGCCCAATCCTCCCTCCCTCCTCCCAATCATTCGGGCTGGTGGGGGGACTCTCCACTAAATTGTACCCTAAAGGGTACCCCTGAAAGCTTGAGCTTGGGCTGGGATCCCAAGTGCCCCCGTGTCTCCGCTCGCTCGTAAAACACAGGCCATCCTATCCCATCCCATTCCATCCCATCCTACCCTACTAGTTTCTGTTTCTGTCAAAATTCCCCCTTCTCCTCTCCCCCCCCCCCCGCTCGACCCATCGCTTCCATCACCCACTATCCCAAGGACCAGCCTACAGGATCTGTGCCCAGCTCACCCTCCTCCACCCTCCCTCAACTCTCACTCCCGTCAGCGCAGCCAGCGCCAACTCAAAACAAATCCCCTCCCCAGTATACCAACCCTTCCGTTAACGATTCGCACCTCTCGTCCATAGGAAAACGCCCTCAAACGTCTTAGCATAACTAATATTCCCGCCAGCTCGGTTTGAACTAGTTGGACAACTGCCTCTGCTCCCATCGCGTCGATCGTCCCGAAACCTGAATTGCATTGATATCATTGCATCCTCTATATCACCCGGGTCGCCCGACAATGTGGATGGGAACGGCTTCCAACTAGCCACCAACACCGTTTCGAAACATTCCCACATTTTTACGTCGTCTTTCATGGACCGATAACGTCAAACTCGAGTTGGGATTTCTGCTATCTATTCCGAAAAATTGGTCATTGCTTCTTCAATCACGACCAACATGAGTTCTACCGCCAAAACAGGGCCCAAAGTGCCCGAGGAGAAGAAGAAGGGAGGATTGTTGTCGAGGATGAAGACGGTCTTGAAGAGGAGCGATGGATCAAAGAGGTTATCATTTTCCGCAAAGCAAACCGCCGCTCCCACGTCGACAGCTGGTCCAAGGTAGGAAGCACTGGGAATATCCTCACTCGACCACCACTAATCAATTGACAGCACCAACCAACCCTCCCAACCAACCGTCGTCACGATCAAGGAAACCAAATCAGTAGAGGAACCAATATTATCACCCGACGGATCTCCAATGAAGAAAATGGTTCGATCCGAAATCCACGCCGAACGTGCTCGGATGTTAGGCGAGAAATTCAGAGTAACCATCGAGCCTCAACCATATGGCAGCGGTACGGATAAGGTGGTGTATCGCATCGAGAAGCCGATTCGGGTACGCATTCATCGTCAGTGCCATAAATGCAACACCGTCTTTGGGGGGAACAAAATATGCTCTTCGTGCGAGCATATCCGATGCAAGGGATGTCCACGATACCCACCTCAAAAGACGGAGAGGAAGGACAAGGAAAAGGTCGTTCCAGTGACTCGATCAGCTTCTTACATCGAACCCGATCACTACTGGAATCTAAGGGAGGAACTCCCCCTCACGAAACCGAACCCGAAGCCGGGATGTCAACCGTTGGTGAGGAAGAAACCTATGCAGCGAGTGCGGAGGAATTGCTGTGCTTGTTCTGCCCTTTTCCCGGCCAATTCCAAGGTTTGCCCTGGATGTTCGCATGGTCGGTGTGTAGATTGTCCACGGGATCCGTGAGTTTTTTTTCCTTTCCCCCTTCCTTGCCTGCCCTTTTTCAAGATCTTCATTAACACCCCACACAGCGAAAAGCAAAAGAAATACCCCCATGGATATCCTGGTGATCTCCCATCCTCCAATCCCGCCCACCCGGTCCGCTACGCTTGCCATCTCTGCTCGAAGGTTTACCCGCCTGTTCCTCACCCCGAGAGTGGTGAGGAGGTACCTAGGTTGGACTGTGTGAGGTGTGGGCATGAGAGGTGTGGTATTTGTGCGAGAGCGCCGCCGGGGAGGGTGGAGCCGGAGCCGGATGCGGATGTGGTGAGGAGGGTGGAGGAGAAGCTTGCGAGGTTGAATATTGATGTTGCTTCTGCGGGTGTTGCTTGATGGGGGAGTGCACGGGGGGAGGGAGGGTGTGAGGATATGGAATGATATGATAGGGATGGGGTGATGAAGATGAAGATGGAGGAATACACGCTACTTATCTTTTTTTCCCCTGGATGCTGGGATATAGGGAAGGGGTTTTGAGGATTTCTTTTCCTTTGTTTTCGAATCATTTTCTTCTTTCTTCCTTTTCTGAGCCTGGGATGATGATTGATATGTGGGGGCCGGCTATACAAGTAACAATTTATGATGGGACGTGTTTGATGAAGATGAAGATGAAATGAAATTTTTTCTCTGTTTTGTTTTGATATAATTCTGCGTTTCTTTTGGCGGGGAATGTTTATATGATTCGTCTGTGTGATATGGGTTTGCGATATTACTTTTTCTTGTTCTTGTTCTTGTTTCTTGTTTCTTGATGTGGTGGGGGTGATGTTATAGGGGTGATGAGGTGGTGAGTGGTAAGAGGGGAGAAGTTATAAGTAATGAAATAGAGGGTTTATAAGCGAGAGGGTACAGAGGAGAAAAGAGAGCGTGGAGAGGAAGATAGAGGGGATGTTGGTGAATGATTAGAGGTGGTTAAATTTAAGAGCTAGAGGAGGAGAAGAGAGAGGAGAGGAGATAAATTAAATATAATATAGACAAGTACTTATATATCATCTTTGAATTCTTTTTTTAAATGGTAATTAATAGTTTTACTCTCTAATTAATTATAAATACCTTAAATACTCTCTAAATTAAAGAAAAATACTCTAAATACTCTCTAATCTATATAATATAGTTTATTAGCGAGTCGATCACTAAAAATATATATAAAAAACGTCTATACAACTCTAGTAAAAATCTATAATTCTTAATTAAAATTAATAAAATTATAAAATTAACTTTATTACTATATAAATAAGTAATTTTAAAATTTTAGAACGCTTACTAGTTATAACTAACGATTCGCTTAAAATTACCTCTATATTTATTAAAAAAAAATTATTTCTCTAATAACTTAGTAGTTATAATTAGTTATTATCTAAGATTTCTACTATTACTTATATATAATATAATAAAGTAAAGTTTTTAATTTTATTAATTTTTATTAAGAATTATAGATTTTTACTAGAGTTATATAGATGTTTTTTATATATATTTTTAGTAATCGACTAGATAATATAATCGTCTCGCTAGTAAACTATATTATTAGATTTCTACTAAAATAAAAGTATAACTATTAGTTAAAATTTACTATTTTATAACTTAATATCTAATTTTTAGTAAATCTAGATATAATATTTAATAACTTAGCTACTACTAATATACTAAAGCGAAAAGTATAAGGATAAGGTTAAGTAAAAGAATTATAGATAATATTAAAAGCTTCTTTATTAAATATTAAAAATAGTTTATATAATAAGACTAATAAGATAAAGCTACTACTAGAGAAATTAGTAGTTAATCTAGTAGATTTATATATTAGCTAGATATTACTATCGGTTACTAATTAGTAGTATTTAAGTTCTTATTTCGCTTAAAAGAGAGATAATATTTAAGGAAAGTTAGAAGTCGCGAGTTTTAAGAAGTAATAAAAATATCGATATTTTAATAGAAATTAGAAAGTATTTAAGGTATTTATAATTAATTAGAGAGTAAAATTATTTTTAAATAAGAGGTTAGAATTAAAGTTAGAGAAAGAGAGGTTTTTTTTATATTATATTCTTAGAGATTTATATTTATTAGTCTACTATAGTTTTCTTCTTTTCTTCTTTTCTTTTTCTTAATTAGTTTAATATAGATAAGGAAATTTTTATAGAGAAAATAATAGATACTTTAAAACATCTTTAAAGATTAGATTATATAAGTATAAAAGAATACTAGTCTTATATATAAAGTAGTTATTATAAAGTTTAGTAATTTATAATATATTATATTTCGCGATTAGAAATAGAGGGTTAATATAAAGACTCTTAATCTATAGGTCTTAGAAAGAGAGTAAAAGTAGTAAATATCTAGCTAGTATAGTATACTAAGATTTTTTCTTTATTAGCGCTTTTTTCTAGTAATTTAGTATAAGATAATAGTTAAAATAACCGTAGTTACTATAATAAGAGAGTACTCTCTTATTAGCCTTAACTTATAATTTATTAATATAGTAAGAAAACCTCTTCTTATTAGTAATTTATTTTAGATAAGCGATATTTAGAGTTTTACTTATAGATACTTTCGAATCAAACTTTAATACTACTTCCCACCTAGAGTCCTATTAAAGTTAATTAAGGTTGTTTCCTTAAATATACATTTTAGATTAGTTAACTGTATTATCCTGAATATTTTCGTATAATGAAGATAATAATTACTATTCAAACGGTACCTAATGCCAACTACCTTCTACCATGTCCGAAATTCTTCCGGTTTATTCAACTCATTCTAAATATTATTGAATAGTATAACTAATTCGAATCCCAATTAGTGAACAAAGTAGTTAAAACGATGAAAACCTGAAAGTTTGTCCAAACACAGGAGAACAGTTTCTTTAGGCCATTGAAGAACGAGGACCGTTCTCTATTGTTCTATTCTGGAAACACATATTAACTGGAGAAATCCTCCACATCTACCAACTCACAAGGAGATTTCAGAGCCGGAAGACCCTTATGGCAGAGAAATTCCCTAGAACTCTCTCTTTTACGCGAAATAGAAAATTATCCTGAACATTATTCGGTGAAGCTTTGAGCTTCGAAGCCATCTCTTCATCGAGACAACAACTTCCCAATCAACCCTATAACACTAAACCCAAAAGGATGATACACGCTCAAAGCACCACTCTCATACTGCCACGCAGCCGCATACCTCATACTAATACTAATCCACGCAACCGTCCAAATATAGCCGAGAGTCTTCAACCATCCTGCAACCACAAGTTAGCATACTTCCAACCTTCCAACACCCACAACCAGAACGATCAAGCAGATAAATAGGAAAAACTTACGACTCCCTTTAATCCCTTTTCTCTGTCCCCACTCAACAACCAAATCCTCCCCCCTAATAGCAGGCACCTGCATAACAAAATACCAAAACATCCCACTACTCCTCCCCGTCCACGGACGATTCACAACCCCACTCCAATGATAAATGCCACTCATGAAAAAGCTACAACCGAGACTAACCCATCGCCTCCCCGCCCTTCCCTTTCCCCATACTCCCATTCTTGCGGCCACATTCTGTCCATAAGGGGTTAAAATCCCAAATTGTCGTCTCAACAATTGATGCCACACCCGGCCCCAAGCTTTAGAGACTAAATATCCTTCACGGATGTCACCAAAGAGAGGGGGCCAGTCGGTGGGTGCTTGGTAGGATACGAGGACTGTGAGGAGGGCGAGGAGTTGGTATGGGGTGTTGATGAAGCAGAAGGCTTCGAGTTGGTGGAGCCAGGTTAGGATGACTTGTTGGTATATTGGTAATTCGAAGAAGAGACCTCGAGGGTTGGCGAGGATATACGGGAAGTAGGAGAGGGCGAAGCGACAGAGGTCCCATGCTAGGAAAGTGCCTAAGAGACGGAGGGTGGTGCGGAGGAGGAATGTTCTGTGCTTATCAGAGGTTTGGAATGTGAAATTTGATGTTAAAAGAGAAGGCATGGAAGAAGATAATGGACAAAAACAAATTAATGACGAACCGTCGACTCTCATCAGGACACTCCGGAATTCCACCAACCTCCCAATTCCACCCCACCCCCCTATTAGTAAAAAACCACAACTCAATACTATCCTTCACCTTTCCCAAGACCCCCTTCCTCCCCTCCTCCCTCTTCTTTAGTTCCACCTTCCCATTCCCCTCCTTAAATTGTATAAATTTGAACTCCGCTCCATCAGGTACAAGCATTCCAAAATCCACAAACTTCAATGCCAACCCACAAACATGCATCATCCTTAGAAAATCCTTGATATCACCCGTATTCACACTCCGCGTCCTACTAACAAGCACTATCAATAGAGGAGCAGCGATTTTTATGCGTGCGGAACGGGGAAGCATCGTGGAGGACATGAATGCCAACTGCGTGACGGGAAAAAACCATTGTGACGGGTTGGTGACTTGTCCTGGAGGGGTGGCAGCGGGATAGAGGTTCTTGATATCTGGGAAAGAAAAAGACATTGCTTTGTTCGGAGTGTGTAATGGTGGGCTGAGAGGAGAGGTGAGAAGCAGCAGTTGAAATATACATTGCAGTTCTGAAACAGCTTCATCCTCGCCGGCACTTGCTGGCAGGTAGTATTAATAGTAGATGGTGCGGTGAACGCAATTGGACCACCTGCCTTTTATGTATGTACCTCCAGGATGGACTGCCAATATCGCACCTGCATGAGATGGTATTCAAACCTCTATGAAGTGCGCGATCTTGGGAGCTAGAAGAGAATGGAAGGCATGTGAGATGTGCGCAGTAACAAAGTAGATATGGCTGGCAATTGGCTTCGCACACTCGATTACTAAGTCGACACATTAATCGCGAATAGAAGAGAACGCTCGCGAGAGGAAGGTGTCGTTACCGAACTAAGATAGAAAGATAATGAAATGTATTTAACCGGATCACAAAATACACCCCTGGAGAAGGACTTCCCGAGGTGATGGAATCCACTTTAGGTACTGTTGCATGACCTTCCCCATCTGACAAAAAGAAAAGAAAAAAACAACGACTGTCTCTCTGACAGGCTGCAGGCGAAAAAAATATGCTAGATAGTACTATAACGCTGAACAACTTTGACGCCGACAAATGCTAAATCAAAACGCTATTTTCATGCTTCTCATTTAATCGTCACACAACGGCCTTTAAAAAAATATTCAAAAGTGTGATGAGCACTCAGCCCAAGAACCGTCTCAAGTTTCCTCCAATATGTTCCAAGTCTAGGAGAAAACTGTCATGTCCAAAGAGACTAGCATCCTCACCCAACTCCACATGTGTAACATTTTGGTTTCCCGCTCTCTTCAGAGTTTCAGCAATTTCTCTTTGTTGCCAAGCTGGAAAGAGAATATCACTTCCAACACCTATTACCAATGCCGGGTGATCTCTCAGTCCTTTCAACCCGAGGATTAAGTCTGCGGGAGGACCAGCGGAAATTGATACTGGAGAGTTCAAGTCCGTAGGCGCCCCTGCTTCTGGTTGCTCTTGGTAGGGGGAGTCGGGGAGAGTAAGACTGCAAGATGCGTCTGCTTGCAGGTCTTGGTCTGAAGTGCGAGAAGCGTACGTAGCACGACGAGTGGCAGCTGCAAATTGAGCTTCAGCGCCGAGATCAAACAGATCCATTGCTTTGCTAACATAGAGTAGACTATTTGCGTCATACTCCAAGCAGAACTTCTCTCCCGCATGATCCAAATATGTTTCAATCAGAAAGTCGGGGCAGAGAGCAGGTTGTTTGCTGGGGTCCGCACGCCTTCTTCCAAATCTCTGCTCCCATTCTGGACCTGATCGATATGTAACGGTCGCAATCTCTCTAGCAAGTTTCATTCCAGCGTGTGGTGGAATACTGTCGTAATAGAAACCTCGATTCCACTTTGGATCCATCATCAAGACTTGTCTCTGTGTATGTCGCATCGCAATACTATATGGGTGACTTCTCGCGCATCCGGAAATTGTAGCAATTCGACCAACTCTTTCTGGGAAAAGTACGCCCGCTGCCAATGACTGCATTCCTCCCATGCTGGCACCAACGCTGGCATATAACTTCTCGACTCCGAGGCCATCCAGAAGCCTGAACTGTGCCCTTACCATATCTTCCATTGTAAGGATCGGGAATCGAGTAGCATATCTTTGACCATCTGCCGGGTCGATACTCCTTGGTCCTGTTGATCCATAACATCCCCCGATAACATTTGTGCATATTACATGGTATTTATTCGTATCCAAACACCCTCCTGGCCCTATGAACTTCTCCCACCACCCAGGTTTGGGATTGCTTTCCGTGGAGTGAGCATGCGAGGATGCCGAGAGACCGGTATGTAATAAAATTACATTTGATTTTTCGGCATTTATTTCCCCCCAAGTTTCGTATGCGATATCGAATTCTGGCAGCACTCCCCCCCAATCCAACAACAACGGATCGTGGCAATGGTAATTCTCTGTTACGCCGCTGGTGTATGAAGGTTCGGGGCCGCTAGATAGAGATCGAGCTTCGAGAGTGGCAGATTTGGATTCGAGGGCATCAAGACAAGGAAATGCCATTGCAGGATTGGAAGCTTCCGCCAGACCCGCAGACCCATTTTTCCGAGGCTCTTGCGAAGAGAATGATCTTGCTGCGTGTTGAGGACGAGTTGCTTGTGAGAATTGCCGCTCGGCTGCAGGTATAGCGTTTTGTTTCGTCCAAGAATGGCGGAAAGCTGTAGATTTTGAGGGTTTTCTGGCAATTCCAATTCGGGCACAAGCGACCAGACTCTTAGTGGAACTCATGATGATAGAAAAGCAGATTTAGCAAGTAGTTAAGCCACGCAAAGAGCAACGCAAAGGTAATAATAAGGCAGAACAGAGGGAGATAAAGATACTCTTCATGGTGTTTTGTCAGCCTCCAAACGAACAATTCTGAAAGTCTTGAGATGGCGTGATTGCCGAAAACCTGCCGAAGTATTCATTCAGCCTTGTGACGGAATTTGGACGGCAGCCTCGTCTGAGAGGCTTAGTAACCTCGCCACCTCCAGGACCTACTCTACTTAGGTAGGAAATAGACTACCATCAAAAACAAATCAATCAAGTCATTAATAATTGTGGCAAAACCAATGACTTTGCTATTCAAGAAGAAACTCTAGAATTCCCATCTCGCATACGTCAACGACTGTGTAAGGAATATTATGTATTATCCTTTACAAAATCGGACTTTCACCAGGACTATGAATCAATTACCTCGATACTGAATCTTCGAAGAACCAACGAATGAAATAACAGAAAGAACGTTAGTCCCGTAACCACCTGCAAGCATCCCCCACCGCATTCCAACCCCAAATTCCTTCCCCCATTATGTCTCAAAATACATCCCCTTTGCTCTCTGCTACCATCCGCTACCACCCTCCGCAAGCTCAAAAGAACTTTCCAGCTGTGACGATGCCAACTCCCGAGTCACTCACTACCTCATCATTGTCAACATACTCGGAAGTGCCATCTGCATGTCTTGTGAGGTAGGCAGGTCGATCCAAGGCATCAAATTGACGACCGGTAAACTTTGCAATGCCAAACTGAAACGATACTCTCAGGACGAAGGCGCCGAATCCCCAAAGCAGGCTGCCAACCGGAGCAGCAACAAAAGCACCAAAGACACTCCAGTCGTTGGCGTACAGGCCTCCCTCAAGAAGGATGAGGTTGGCACCATCCTGTGCGTTACCAAAGTATATGGTTCCAAAGATAAACACGGTCATTATTCCACCCAAACCACCGACTACAACCTCAAACCCTCGCCAGAAGTAGAATCGGTCGCTCAGTCCAAGAACGAGAGCTGGGATGGAAGAGGCAGAAAACAAATCCGAGATCAAGAAAATCTGCAGAATACTGGGAGCCCTCAGAGCTATAACGACAACGGGAAATATAAGCAAAACTACGGCTCCGCGGATCCACCATATGTTGAGTCTGTTGCGGAAAATATCGTTTGATGCCGTGGAAACCAGTGCTGACTGGAGGCTGTCAAAAGCAGCTGTGCTGAGGGAAACAACCATCACAAGGACAATCCCGACGGTCCACGCTGGAAGTTTCTCTAAGAGATAGAAGAAAGCAACACCGCCATCCTGCTCAATGTTGGCTGGATCCAGAGCACCCGACCAGACAGCAATGAACCCTGTTGAGCCGACTAGCGTCAAGATGAAAAGGACTATGATAGTTGCTATCGAAACGCCAATCCATAGGTCCTTGTCGGTTTTGGAGGCAAATGCCCGAATCCAGAAATTGGATAGAAAGAAGTCGTTGGTAAGAACGGCAATTGGAAGTATGTAGAGTAGTTGCCAGCCCAACAAGGTTGGTTCCGTCAGACCTGAAGGTCCAATGAGACTAGTGTCAATCTTGGTCTCGACTCCAATTGTGATGGTAGCGATGATGACTAGAAATAAATCAGTAAGCAAGGAACATTGCAGCAGAGCGTGGGAACCAACTCAGGCCAATGACCATAGCACCCTGAATATTATCTGTTATGAACGAAATCTTGAATCCACCCAAGGCTTTGCAAGTCAGTCCAGTTCTTCCAGTTTCCGTGGTGATCTTACAGGTATAGATAGTGGTCACAGCACATTCAACGATAACCATGGGGAGGCCATCCATCCCCGTCAACGCAGGGATGATTTGCTGCAAGGCCGAGAGCTCAGCTACCATGTATAGAAACATCGTAGCACATGTTAAAAAGCTGATATAAAGAGCAGTGACTACACCATAGCGCTGTCTTGTCCATTCGGTCAAGACGAACCCGTCCGGGCATTTTGACCTGATAATTGGGCCCAGATAGGCAAAAATTAACAATGGTGCGGCGGAACTAATGGCATAGACAACCACACCCTGGACGCCGGTGATTGTTGCAAGTTGAGGATACGAAAACAAAATGCCGGATCCGAGAGCTGCAGAAGAGAAATACCTAGGTTAGCAAGCACATTCGCGGGTGGGGAAGGGGGGATCATCGAAGCGGCAGACACTTTCCCACGCAAGCATTAACTTGATCGAGTATTACGGTACAATCTCAGCTTCGTCTTGACAAGAATCAAATATCTCTTCCAGCCATGGATTGGCGCGAAAGTTGGATCTTTGATGCCTGTTTTAACTTGGCGCCCGTAGTGAAGCCGCGCTAGCCGTCGTGAAATTGTCACTGCTTCCGCCATAGCGAGCGAAAGACTGATGTGTGACAACCCAGAGCAGCTAGCGGTATAGATGAATACGAACCTCTTCACAACTCATTCTCACTGTTCAGGGACTTGTTTTCAGTTGCTTTGCGCTTGACGGGTTAAGATAACATAGGCGACTGCCGCTTCCTGGCTGATGCGTAATTTGTTGTTGAGTACTAACCAGAGGCAATAAAGTTTAGAGCCAAGGGGATTGCTAAGGGTAGATGGTTAGCCGAAAGACGATGGGAGAAAGGGGGAGGGGAGAGTTAGGTTTGGTCCATGAGAGATTAAAGTGGAGGTTCTGACCAGTCTGAGTTCTATTACTCGCAAGAAAATCGCCCTGAAGTTGCTGTCAGCAAATGGGACTCTCTTCTCGTGCGACTTCCCTACCTTGGATTGGTGTCTCAATCGCCATGCGATGAAGCATCCAAAGACGCTGGGATTCAAAGTTAGCTGACAGTTGCGATGTAGAACACAGAGAGGAGATTCAGGTAATTGTGCTATTTATTGTGACACATACAGAAAAGCACCATAGGTAAGAAAGATGATGGCATTGCTTGCTTGGGTAGATGGTTGTCCCATCTTGACTTCCAGCGGAGAAGGTGTGTGTGTGTGGGTGTGTGTGTAGGTAGATATGTGTGTAGAGACAAAGTGTGGTCGAGTTGGATCTTGACGTTGCAAGAATGGAACCAGAGGGTGAAGGGGGTTGAAGGGACGAAGGAGAGAAGAATTTGTAGGATGGCCTCATTACCTACCTAGCTAGCTCACCTCCTGCTCTAGGCCAAGATGGTTCGAAAGGGAAAGGCTTCAACAAAATCTGATGGGCGGGGCGATTGAGGAACCAATGATACTTGAACGGGTTATGCAATTGGTGTAACTTATGCACCCTGTTTGTGCAAACACGGAAGACACAGCCACTGACAGCAGTTCTAGCAAGCCACTGCGTGGTTTCTTCTTAGTAGCTCCGAGCATACTCCGACCCGACGATAGCCTTTAACTCTAGAATTAACCTCTCTATTTTTTCTATCTATAATTCTATATTTCTATATTTCTATACTTAAAATGTTTATTTAATTATTACTTAACTTCTATTCGCTATAACTATTTTATTTAAGTTTACTAATTAAAAATAATCTATAAAGCTATAATATAGTTTATTAGTAAGTCGATTACTAAAATATATATAAAAAACGTCTATATAACTCTAGTAGAAATCTGTAATTCTTAATTAAAATTAATAAAATTAAAAAATTTACTTTATTACTATATAAATAAGTAATTTTAAAATTTTAGAACACCTTCTAGTTATAACTAACGATTCGCTTAAAATTACTTCTATATTCATTAATAAAAAAAAATTCTTTAATAACTTAGCGATTATAATTAGTTAGTATCTAAGATTTCTACTATTACTTATATATAATATAATAAAGTAAAGTTTTTAATTTTATTAATTTTTATTAAGAATTATAGATTTTTACTAGAGTTATATAGACGTTTTTTATATATATTTTTAGTAATCGACTTAGTAATATAATTAACTCGCTAATAAACTATATTATATATAATCTCTCTCTAGAAATAAACTTATTAAAAATAAAATAAAGTAGTTATTAGAATTACTTTACTATTAATAATTAGATATTTATAAAATAGCTTTTATATAATAACTCTTCTAGAAGCTAGTACTTATATATTACGAATCACGAGTATATATAACAAGTAAAGACTAGGCGGCGTTCTAACAGGTTAAGTACTATTATATACTCTTATAGTATTAAGAGATCGGTTAGATTAGCTAAGCGATCTAAGGATTTCATTATATCTCTATTACGTGACATATAATATAGCCGACGTGTTAACTATGTCGACTATAGCTGAACGGTCGACTATAGTAGCTATAAGTAGGAAGGTTCTATATAAGACTAGTACGTCTACTATTAGATAGAAGCTTCGTACTTAACCTTATATTATATTATTATTACTACCTTAACAGCTTTATAGTTTCGTGACGAGTTTACCTCTAAGTAAACACCTAGGCCGCGATTAAACCTCTTTATAAGAATAAACTCTAGTAATACTCAGTTACTATAGTTAGTTTAAGAATCGTTATACTTTAAGTACCTAAGCTTAGAAGTTCGAATCGTAATGCCTCTAAAGGCTACTTCTATCTCTAGCTCTAGTGCTAGTACTATTAACGCACTAATCTAGAGCACGCCTGTAGCGTTCTAGAATATAACTATTGTAGACAACGAAGATAATAACAAGAGTATACTAGATACACTAGAGCTATACAGGGTCGAAGCTCTAGAAACTATACAAGTTAAGCTACCTAACACCTACTATAGTAAACAACAAGAATTAGAGTTATTTATTATATAAATAGAAATCTACTTTAACTTTAACAAAGATAAGTTTAATAGCGACAGTATAGCGTCGCCTATCTTCGCTGTCTCCTACCTTCGAGGAACCGCTCTCGAGTAGATATAACTATACCTAGAGAACTTTTTTATATATAAAGCCTTAGTAGAAAGTATAGCTAATATACAATTAATATTCAGATCTTAGAATAGATTTAAAGTCGCTATACGCTAAATGTTTAGTAATATTAATACTGTTAAAATAGTAACATAGAAGTTACTTAACCTACGCTAAACTAGATTAGTAATTAATTACATAAATGAATTCTAATGTTATAGAAATAGAACAGAGTAGGATTCTCTCGCTCTTATAGAACTCTTCTATAGAGAACTCAACGTTAAGCTATATAAAGAGATAGTACGACAAAATCTCGATTATAAAGATATTACTACTATAATTAAAGGAGTAATCTATTTAGATAACCGTCTATAGAAATTTAAGAAAACTAATTACTACCTAGAATTTAAGAAGTAAAACAAGTAGAACCAACTAGACTAATAGGACGACTAATAAGTAAACGCTATCTAGAAGAAGACTTCTAGAAAGTAGAAGCTCTCCTAGAAAGAACGAAACCGACGTTATATGTTAAGGGTTGCACCCGTGGAGTTAGTCTTGGAGTAGTCCAGCGACGCATTCACGTGACCTCGCTTGTCAACGCATAGACGCGACAGAACCTTCGAGAGTACTCTTGGCAGAACCCTCTAGAATCTGTAGACTGGGTATATAAGCTAGCAAGGACTCGATATTAGAAAGGACAATCGATCCTTCTTGTACATAGACAGCCTCTGTAGTTCAATTCAAAGTACTTGCTACAAGCCCTGACATTAGGATCGATTCAAAACTTAAAGGGCCTTTTTTGGCAAACACTGGAACTCAAGGGCCACTCACGGCAACACTGGAACAACGGGCCTTTATAGGCAACACTGGAACTCA
>LKTO01000077.1:0-136884 GCA_001399465.1 Hymenoscyphus scutula
TTAGTATAGCGAGAGTATATTATTAGAATTAGTATATCCTATATCTTCTAGCTAATATTTCCTCTTAGAAGTAGTAAATCTATATAGAGCTTTTATACTATATAAAATAGTAGTATCGTAAGCTAAGCTCTTCTAGCTAGTAAGAATAAAGGTAAACACTATATTAAAGTTATAAACTATAAGAACGTTTTAAGAAAGCTTCTTCTTTTAGTTCTAGTATCTTAGTTTATTCTTATCTAGTATATATATTTATATATAAGTACTATTAAGTACCTCTAGGTAATCCTTAAAGTAAGGGAAGTACTTTAGATCATCTATAATCTAGCTTCTAAGTAGTAAATCCTCTATAGATAACTTTATAACTTCTTTATAAAGAAGAATAAGAGTATCCAGGATCTTGTAAAACACTCTACTAATCGTCTCTTCTAAGTAACTAAAAGTTTCTTAAACTATACGATTTAAGCTCTTATTATTAACTAAATAGAGGAAGATAATAAGTTTCTCTTCGAGGTAAACTTACTAGGTTTTTAAGTCTTAGACCTTAGTATTCTCAAGGATCTAATCTCGTAGATTATAGAAGAAAGAGAGACTTATATATAATACTTAATAAATCTAGGGGTTACTATTGTAGGAGAGAAGTCCTTTATATAGTACTATCCTTTAAGGCGACTTATACTAAGTGAATAACATACTATACGAAGAGATTAAGAGGTAATAAGAGCTAGAAGAAGTAATATTATATATTAGGATTTATCCTTATCCTTATCTTATTTATTAAAGAGGTAGAGTAGGTGTAGTAGAGGTATGTCTATAGTAGTATTTTAGTAGGTGTATAGTAAGATACGTGCTAAACTTAAAGTAGCACCTTAAGAGATACTACTTTAATTTGTATAGTGTATTATTTAATGATTTAAATAAAAAATTAAAGTAGTGAAGGTGTTTGGATTAAGCGTATTATTTAGTCAAAATTAAATAATATCCTTAAATAATATAATCTAAACAGGCTCTAATAAATTGATATCTGCTCCTCTACTAAGGAGCAGTGTAACCATTTTGAGGTCACCACGGTGAATGGCGGTATGCAAAACTGTAGACTGTGGTGAATCTGTCCCAATTCGCTCATCTGCGTGCGACACGAAGTTGATGTCTGCTCCAGCATCCAAGAGAACCTCTACTAGATCATATCTCTTCTGACATACAACTTCATGAAGAATTGGTTCGACAGTAGTCTTAGTATTTTGCTCGTTAATATTATGTATCCGTTCGAGCAGGTACCTAAAGAGAGATGAATTCCGCTCAGAGGTGGTTTCTTTCAAGGTGGAGTAACTCGACATAGTAGCAAGGTGTAGTATCGTGATTTTTCGCCGACAGTTCCATTGATTCCAACTTTTCCCCATCGGTTCTGTGCTCCAACCAAAATCGACGGGTTCCATATCTAATTTCATTCCCATCTGTACAAGATCCTGGACTTTCGTGAAGTCATCCATGAAAACAGCTCTTGATAATTGTAACTTCATGCGGCGCTCTTTCAGAAGCCGTTTTGGCTTAAAATTGTCTGAAGCGCCTACATTGGTCAGTAAGGCAGTGATAGATGGTTCATTTCTTGCTCTTGCAACCTCGAGAATTGTTGTACCATTATCGCTTAGTGCAACGCAGTTTGGATCGGCCCCGAAATTCAACAAGAGTTGAACAAGGGGGATATTATTTTTCTCTACAGCAGTAAGAAGAGCTGACCAAGGGAATTCAAGCAGCTTGCTTCCCGTGGCATTGACATCGGCTCCTTCTTCAAGCAGGAATTTGGCGATTTCGAAACGTTCCAATTGTATTGCCGCATGGAGTGCCGTCATTCCATCTAGACCATGTGGTGGCTCATTAATATTTGCTCCGGCTCGGAGCAGCTCCCTGACCATTTCATTGCTGCCCATGGCCGCAGCGACTTGTAGAGCCGTTCCATGGAAACGTAAGTAGCCGGGTAGTTCCCGACATACGTCATAAGTAATTCCAATTCTGTGCAAATTCGCTTGAGAATCAATATCGAGTACCAACTTGCTGTCGATAGCGAATCTGAGAAGATCAACTTTGCTGCTACACAAGGCAAGAATCAGAAAGTTTGCACCTTTAGGTACTAAGCTGGCACCAATATCTATCAAATACTGGGCTAGTTGAGTGTTGCCACTGGCAACTGCCGCGGTAAAAGGGACCACGAAGAGTATGTTTCTTCGAATTTGTAGCCAGCAGTGGAAAGAGCTCGGAATATGTCGATAGACACACGGGCATGAGTCAAGAGATAGACCAGATCATAACATAAAAAGTCATAAATAGCTGAACCAAAAGAAAGTAGAAGGTCAACCATTTCGTGATCGTTTTGCGACACAGCTTGCGCTAGGTATCTTCTTGAGTGTAGAATATCTTCTAGTCCAGTGTCGATTCCAAGGAGTTCTCTTACGAGTGGAATACGACCTGTTCCTACCGCATATAAGAGCAAATGAGACTGGAATTGTCTGAGTGTTGGGAGTCCTGTTCGAAGGATTAAGCTTAAGTTCCGAGGAGATATTGTGTCGACAATCCACCGTAATATGAGACTTGAATCACCGTGGACAAAGTTGTTGGAAAACAAGTATACAGCGACTTCCAACAGGCATAGACCTGCATGATATCCCAGAGGTCCAAGCAAGATGTCAATGGTTGACTCTCTTCCACCCTTTCTGCTTTCTGGCATATTTTCTAGAAGGGAGGGCAGTTTTCGCCGAAGCTCCTCGTTTGCTTCTAATTGGTCCCTTTTTCCTGGCTGACACGGAAGAAGATTTGCGAACGACTCGTAAAATCCCCCAAACGAGCTGCTGAATCGACATTCTGATAGTGCATCTGGGGAATGGCCATCAAACAAATCTCCTTGGCACAATTCTTTATTGCACTCCGCTGAATCGATCGGAACGTCGATGAAGAAGTTAGCGAGATACTGTCCAGAATCGAAAAAATTGTCCAGAAGCAATGGCTGAGAATCGATCTCTTGATGTACCGAGTTAGCATAACACATCCTAGCCAACGTCCTGCAATACAACATGCTAGAGGACAATGAACTTGCCAAAATTTAATGACTCGATGAAATCGACAAATTCGCAGAATGGAAGCTTGGGCTTTTCCCCTGCCAACAGAGACATGACTGGCCGGCAATAGCGAGAATTGGGGTTTATTCCAAGCCGCTTGTCTGCTATATTGTTAACACACATCACCAACATGTGACTCGATTTACACTGACTTGAGGGACGCGGGGAGCTCTCCAACCCCCGGGATCTTTTGCGTTTCTTTATCACAGACAAACTCACAGTCTCGGGGGCAATAATGTGTTGCTCAGACTGGTCATAACTAGAAGAAGAGGCCTGTGGGGTTCGAATACGAATACTCAAGGGGGTGGGGGGAGTTGAAACTAGTAGTTCGAGTCAGCAGAGAACTTGGGGAGCATGATGCTGCGTACCGAAGCCAAATTTTGGAAAATAATGTCTAGCAACTTCCTTTTCGACTTTCTTGGAGGGAATGACCACCCAGTCGAAAAGAACCTCGCTTTCTCGTCCGCTTGTCTTTCTACTAGTAACGCGTTTCCCAATAGCTTCCCATTCGCTCTTGGTAAGGTTTTTCCTCCAACCCCATCTCCCGAATTGTCTCTCGTACTGGTTTTTCCTAGTATTGCCATCAGTGATACAAGGTTTGATAGGAAACCAGACTGATGGTACATACGAAGCCTTAAAGTCGTGCTCTCGCTTCATCACTCCGATGAGTTCACCAAGCTTCATATCCTGCTCCAAGTAAAGATGCTTGATGCAGTCATGATGGGCATCCCAGTCCAGCGTCATGTCGTCTTGTTTGATAGTTTGAATATAGCGTGCAGGTAGAGTTCAAGGGAAACGAAGTAATGAGGAAGAAATTCAATGAAGAAGAGTTAGTGTTAAAAGCCCAGGGAAACGAAGTAATGAGGAAGAAATGTAATGAAGAAGAGTGAAAAGCCTGGGGAAACTGAATATATCTCAGAGCCTTGCTGCAACGGAACGCTCCAGCGATTGGCTCGGGCCAAAATGAATATTGCTCGATGATTGGTTTCTCCCAAAGTCTTGGTGCATGGAGGTTTTCAGCCATTGGCTCCCAGCAAAAATGAATATTGCTCGATGATTGGCCGTTCCCACATTCTTATTGCATGAACCAGGTTTAGCAAGTGCCCACGAGCTATTCCATAATTGAACAGAAGTAGTTTGAACGAAGTTACTTACCAAAAAGAATTATATTGATACTGGCTTACCGTATACTTTCACGAGAGTGGCCAAGGGTCTAAACTACTTGTAGCTGTGGCTTTAACGTGGAAAACGCTACAGATTGCTACGCCACACTACTTTCACGTTACGAGCCCACCACCATGGGTCTGTACGTTCAGGCCTCATCGCGATTTTGCTGATTTTACACCCGATTTTTAGCTTATCGACAACAATGACAACTACACCCCCCCTTATCGGCTGGAACCACCAAAAAGGCTATGAGATAGCTACAAAACACAAGGAGGCTATGCGCCAACTTCACTAGTTCGGAAAAGTCCCGATTTGCGTCCTATAGCACCGATACAAAGACCCCTCCTCCAGTCAGCCTCTTAGAGAGAGTACAATACACAAGATACTTGGCTACGTAGCCCCTGAACGAGCTCGCCCAGGGCGTAGCGGTCCTACGTTCCTTCTATCGGATAAAGAAGTAGACGATATTATTATACATTGCGCAGAAAGCTAGGAGAACCGATCCATAGACTAGTTAGCGTTAAAGGACGAGTTAGGGCTAGGTTGTTCAGTTCAAACACTTAGGCGTAGGATACACCAACATGGCTATTATTAGTACGTTTCTTACTAAAAGCCTTACTTGACTCTTACGCAAGTGAAAGCCCGGTGGCTATAGGGTCTTACACATATATTCTAGACAGTAGAGTAGTTAAAGGTCCTCTGGTCAGACAAGGTTACCTTTCAAGTTAGAGGACGAACAGCTAAGTATAGAGTAACCTGGAATATCAACAAAGGATGCTCAGAACGGTTCTACGATACCTGTATTCAGTACTAACTTCATCGAGGCTATACAACTCCTGTGAACGCGTGGGGGACTATCGGTTATAGGTATAAATCCCCCCTTGTCTTTCTTGAAGGTCATGGAAAGAGTAGTGCCTTCCTACAACGAGACTACCTTACACAACTCCTAGAACCCTTTATTCAAGAGATTATAGCAGCTTTTGCTCTAGTTACTCACACCCTCCGTCCCTCGACTGAGCCTCTATTTATGGAAGATAGGAATGCTGCCTATAGACATAAGTCTATACACAACTACTATGCTAAATTTCGGACAAAATATAGTATTATCTTAATGCCACAGCCTTCTACCTCACCAGATATGAATCCTATAGAGAAGTACTAGCAGTAGATCAAACAAGCAATTCATAGAAGAAAACACCAACCTACTACTATAGAGGAGATACGCCAAGCTGTCACAGAAGAATAGGAGGCTATACCACAGGATTAGATAAATAAGTTGGTTTTAAAGCAGGAACATTAGGTCAATGTACTTATTCAACGCCATGGGTGGTCTACTCCTAATTAAATCAAATAGTCCTTGATCAATTTAATGATTTATCGTGAAAGTGCCCTGTACACACAGACCCATGGTGGTAGGCTCGTTAAAGCCACAGCTATAAGGGGGTTACCCCCTCGGCCACTCTCGTGAAAGTATACGGTATTGCGTCTGCGTACCAACCGCGATGATCCGAAATAGAAGCTGGATCCATGGGCTTGTCATTTGCTCATCTTTCTTTTTATCCCCAATATTTTACAAGCTTACTCGCAGCTTCTATATGGCTTACTTATGGTTTACTTGTGGCTTACTCCCTCCCAATGTTTCTTGCATGTTAAATCATATAAAAATTACATCATCCCAATATACAACTCCTCATAGCAAGACAGGAAACGTACGATATATAAGAAAGATAATTATAACTGAACGACAAGGGACAACCCTTCCTTAGATTTCTAAGCAAAGCCCCTATACCAAAAGCCAACCAGCCGAGTATTCAAAACCCAATCCGACCAACACCTAGAAACGCCATGCATGCAAGCAAATATACACAGAAACGTCACCACACCATCATCACTCATGAACTATAATAAGCACTCACCTCCTGCTCACCACACCCCTAACAACCAAAACCCCACTGCCAACTTCAACCTTCCACCCCTCCCGAATCAACATCTTCCCCACCGCCGGCCCCAACTTCCCCCTTCCCCCCTCACTATGATGTCCAACCCCCGTGACAATCCGATACCCCCCATTTCCACCTACTCCTCTATTCCCACCCCTTGCCTCTCCCTTCTTCCGTTCATGCCACCAATTCGTCACCCGCTCCCTCGAGATCCTCAACGCATCCTTAACATTAACCCCATGTAAATCCAGCATACCCGCATCACTCTGCCGAGCCACCAACTCATCAGCAGCAGCAGAATTTGCCGCCTTCGCAAGAACGTTGTAGTTCCTACCGGCCTCCGCGTAATACGCTGCCGCTCCACCCATCAGATGATCCGACTTTCCTTTTCTGTAATACGCGGCTGCTTTGTCGAAATTGGCGTTTCGGTTGGTGGTGTAGGTGCTTGCAGCGGTGGAGGGGTCTGTGGAAAAGGTGTGTGCTTCCATCGTCGAGGTGGGGGTTGTGGGGGAGGTGTCGTGGAGTTGTATAGGTGCGTGGCGGAATTCGATGTGGATGTTGGGTTTTGATGAGAGCGAGGAGGTGGAGAGGCAATGGGCGAGGGCGTGGGCGTTTGGGAGGGAGGGACTGGTGAGGTGGATGAGTGTTTCTAGATCTGAGAGGCTGGCGGAGGGGAATTCTCTTTGGAGGGTGTATGCTTCGACGTGAACCACAGGCTCATCCGTCTCAGAATATATATCTCTACAAGCCTCTATGATGGCGGAAATTGTGGCTTTGGAGGAGCCTCCGTTCTTGTGGTATAATGAGCTGACTTGCTGTTCCGGCATTTCCGTTTTCGAGGCGATAAATTCGATATCTTGTTTCGCGAGATCCCATTTACTCTTAACAGCCGCCTCCTCTCGACTCCCCGTCTCTTCTATTGCCGCCCGACGCTTCTTCTTCTTTTGTCGTTTGCTTCTAGGGGCTTGAGTCGCAATGTCGCTCCCCGAAAATGCATCAATACCTTTATGCCGGCTCCCATTTTCTTCAAGGAAAGACTGCGTCATCAATTCATCTATAGCCAGACTCGCATCGCCTTTGCATTTCTTCAAAGTCCACACAATATCAAACTCCTTCAATATAGGAAATATCCCCAACAATGCCTTCTCTTTACTCTTCTCATCTAGATCATCCAAAGTACTCGTATATGATCGATTCGGCGATTCGTCTCTGCTAGTAGGCGCATCCGTGGGCGCCTCCGGAATCTGCAGATCCAAGACGGACGTCGACAGCCCGGTAGAAGTATCATCGGTTTCGCTCTTCCAACACGGCAGACTCTTCCCACTGCCACTGATACTCTCATCCTCCCCTCCAGCATCGAACGCCCCAGACTGAGCAGTCGATCCGCTCGCGCCGCTGGCATCGAACCCAGTCGCTTCGCCAAAAGGAACAGCCTCCTTTATCGTATCAAGAATCTGTCGCACATCGCGCAATTGCGCGGGGTCGCAAATATCGTAATCGGAGATGATCGCAAGCGCAGTCGACGAATCGATAGATCTGTAATCCTCCTATGTATCCAATGAGCCCTTCTTCTTTTCCATCCCTCCCGCTCTCATCTCTCCCGAATGAAAACGTACCAGTAGTTGGGCCTGGAGCCCGTCCTTATCGTTCATTTCAGAAAAGCTGTTGTTGACCTGGGGCGTAGATTTAGTATGTCACCACGATTCTCAACCATGTCCTTTAATACTGATATTTAGTTGGCGCATGAATTGGGGGTTCCTCTTTGTATTTAAAAACATGGCGTTGAGTGTTTATGAGAGACTACTGTCGCAAGTGTCATCGATGATGTGTGTGCTCCGCATTTTCGGCTGTGATCTTTGGTGGGATACAAGCCGCATGGAGTACGGTAACCCGATGAGGATTGCACTACCTAGAACCAGACCTGACTCGGATTTTAGACCTCACATCTCTAGGTCGATTGTCACAGAGGTAAAATATATCATTTTAGGTGGAGAATTTATTTTTTCTATCTAGGTGCAAGTTCCCTAACTAACCCCTTCGCATTCCTGATAACCTCCGCTCATTTTTGCGCCCAACGACCTTCGAATGCAAATTGACTGAGACCGTTCAGCCCAAAAAAATCAGGGGTGTGAAGAAGAGGAAACATGATGGGAAGAAAGCTCATGAATACATAAAATATTGACCAAAGCAAAAGAGCTATCGCCGTAAAATAATGCCCGAGGTTGGAAATAGCACCCCGGTCACACGCACCAAACTGTGAACGTGATGAGTTTGACATGCTCATGACAGATGGAAAGCACCCTGTCCTTCCTTGATAGCAGTATTCATACGACGTCTCATTACTTCCAAATCCGAATAGTCCGGTAGCTTGAGATAATTGACACAAGTCATGACGCTAGGTAAGTAGTCGTCAGATGCATAAGGTGGCTCACTTGGCTTGCAAACCACCGTGAACATAGGTGTGAGTGATTTGAATCCTACAGCGAGTGATTAGTAAAATTGTCAGAGGAACCTGAAGGGTTTGACTTACCGCCAATAGGAAGCTTGGGGCTACCAGTGGTAAACTGAAGGAAGTCCCGACGTTCCGAGAGTGAAAGCTCACTCATGGTTTGGAGAAGATTCTTGACGCTCTTACTGTCCATGTTGAAGCCATGGTCAGCTTTGATTGAATCCATCAAGGCTAGAGAGAGAAAGTTAGCAAGGTATCGTAGGTTACGGGGTTGAGTATCACTCACTTTCCAAAGACCAATCTTCCTCAATGCGACCGAATAGCATAACCAGCTCATCTGGCGTGAAAGCACTCAACGCGGAATAGGGGAACACTTGAGTAAATCCTGCTCTAAAGGCATCCACTTGTCTTTGAACGCCGGTTCCGAGGGTGTAATCAATAACCTTCTCAAGATATAGCTCCACATTGTCAACTGTGACGGAAATAGTAGATCCGTTGGGCAGGAGCTCAATCGAAGAGTAACCTGGAAGAGTGAAATCAAGACCGAGATCATCGATCGAAACGTCATCCACTCGTAGGGTCTCAGCCTCGGCAACCTTTTGTGCAGCTGTCAAGTTGGGGTTCTCGTCAATGGCCTTCTTTGAGATGGCAAACTTCTTGATGAGCTTCAAGGATTTTGCTAGCTGCGCATCAACAGTCTTGACGGCACCCAACGAGGGCGTAACCGGGTTGGATCCATCACCAATTCGGAAGAATGTTGGATTGAATGACACATCGATGATTCGCGAATCGATCATAGATCTTGCTACAAATTTTCCAAGCATCTTGAAGAGATGTAGAATCTTCTTGCCATTCTCGTCTGATGCTTGGTCTTCGCTCATAGGGGCTGGGAAAAGGCCACGGGCGCCGAAAGCGTACTCGTCAGCTTCATTAGCATCGGTCTCGCGCCAGAGTTTGAGCTTCTTCTTTGAGAATTCCTTGGAGACTGTGGAGTAGAACTCTAGAGTAGGACCAAGTCCAGTACCAACTTCCTCAAAATATTCCACTTCCAAGATACTTTGCGAAGCACCATAAAGTTCCATAACCTTCACAGCGGATTCGAGGATCTTAGACCGCGAGATGCGAACTTTCTGTCGTTGCAATCTACCGAGGAACGGTCGTTCATCACGATGGCGATCTCGGCGAGATTCATCCGCGGACTGAGCATTCTGCCATCGAGTCATAGAGCGGGCATAACCAAATGATGTTGACTGCAAGAACAAATGTCTTGTTTCAAATGGGAAAAGGAATGGATAGAGGCGAGCAAGATCCTCACTCCAGCTAGGAAGGCAATTACTCGCTACGATAAGGGGCTCCTCGAGCTGTCGATTGAGCTTGGCAGTAAGTTTTGTGTTGACAAACTGTGAAAGCGGTTCCGCATTCAATTTCAAAGTATCTTTGTTTTCAGCCAAAACATCATCCAGATTTGCGTTGAGAGCATGCAGGATGTTGAGTAGGCGGAGGATAAAAGAGGTAGCTGGATGCTTATCCAGAGACGCAGGTATACCAGAAGCAGTAATCTCAGTAATCTCGGCTGCCTGGCTGAGGGAACTTGGCTCGGGGGGTGGTGGTCCTGAAACACGCTTGAATTTGATTGGATGGATGGCGGACCAAACACTTCGACTTGAGTGCTCATCAATAGGGCCAGCTGGATTGTGAACAGCTCTGTAGATGGTCGTCTCATTCGAGATAACCTTTTCGTTCAGACTGAACTCAATATGCCAGTCTTGTGGGATGGCTTGGATAGCAGCTGCGTATGACATTGGCCGTGACGATGCACCGGGAGTAGATAACGCTGCCTGAGCTGCCGCCATGGCTTGCGCAGCTGCAAGTCGCGGGTTGTTTCCTGGTGCTTGGGATGGGGTAGCAACTCGCGTGCCGTCATCTTTGCGTGCCGTCACTTTACCACCAGCCGCAACTTCGAGATTGACTGCTGTAGGGTCTGCTGGTGTTTCCTCCTCCATTCCATCTTCTAACTCTCCCATAATAGCATCTAGTGCAGCACTATCCTCCATACTATCATCATCAGTGAGCTGTCTCTCATCAGCACATTCAAGTGCACGTGCGAGACTGTCTTCCTCTTGGGGTGGAGGGGGCGCTGGTGGTTCTGTCTGTGCTGGTTGGCGTCTGCTTGACCGACGAGATGCTGGCTTTTCTTGGGGGGTGTTGGATGTAGATTGGCCTTCTGAGGCTGGGGTTGCTGTAGGAGCTGTCTTCGCCTTTGACTTTCGCGTAGCTCGAGAAGCCGATGGTGTAGGGGCTGGTGGGGTTGCTGCTTGGGCCGCTAGACCACGTTCTACACGACGAGATTTTGCATTAGGACGAATGTTCTTAGCATGGGGAAAGAGTGAAGAGTAACTGGAAGCGCGAGTATTACCTGCGGCTGCTAATGCTGCCAATGCACCTGTCAGATTTTCTCTTCTTGAACCACCTCTTGGTCTTTCAGACATGCTGATTCTTGGTCGGAGGTAATCATCCAGAGCCTTGAAGGTAGCAATGGCATGAATTGATACCATGATGTTGCGGTAAGGTCTAGGTATTTCAGAATCATCGTCAGCAACCAATTTGAGGCGAATCTGCTTCGCAAGCATGGAGGCCGCGCTGCTTCTATTGCCATCGAAGGTATTTGAGTGTACCGTAACTACTTCGAAATGCTCAGAACGGCTCAATAGATCCTGCAACTTATGAATGAGACTGCTGAAGGGTGTAGATGGAGAATCGCCTGATGAGGATTTGTGCTTCTTCGAAACAGTTCGACCCATGAAAACTTCGAGGAAAGCTGACCGTGCGTCATTGCTCAAGCGCTCGTCGGGATTGCTGAAGACCTCTAGAAGCACTCTAACAACTTCCGAATTTAGAAGTTCGGCGCTAGTAACACTTTCCAGAACATCACCATCAAAGTAGGAGGCAAGAGAAGTGAACAGAGCGGTGCCATTTCCCGGTCCTTGCTTCAAGTAATGAGACTCTATTTCAGAAGCCAAGTCTTGTAGACTGGTCAGGATCTTTGTGGCCTTCTTTTTCATATTCTTGCTGTTCTTTTCGTTCTCATGAACATCAATGAAAGTCTTTGCTCGCTGTGAAATAAGCTGTTGCATGGTAGTAATATCAGACGTAGTATGGTGTGGCGGGCCGTCCAGGGACATTGTCGAACCGCGAGAGCTAACAGGTGACTGACTGATATCCTCAGGAATGTCATCGTTCTCATTATCATCATCATTATCGTCTTCGTCGGATGAATCGTCTTCGTCGTCATCACCGTTACGAGCTGCCTTTTCTGAGACTTTGTTGTTCGTTTCTGGCTTAGCTGGCGCGTCGACCTCAATAGATAGGGATTCATCCTTAACTGGCCTCTCCTCTTCAGTTGTGCCCAGTTTGGAAATTTCGGCAATGACACCTTCGCGATAGAACTGGTATCGATATATGTCGTCTAAGCGAGTAAGCAGCAATTCTGCGGCCTGGAGGGCGTAATTGACAAGGGTGGGGTGGTCCTGTTGTGAGAGAATTGCAGCCAAAAAGGAGGCGTATGGTACTGATCGTAAGGCATCCATCAGAATGTCTTTGTCCAAATTCGATAGCATCTTGAGCTGAGCTGTTAAGACCTTTTGGCGGACACTGAGATTAACAGTGCTTGAGAATGCATCTGTCAATGTAGGAAACAGAATAATTGCGAATCGCTTAACTTCTTCTTTGCAACCCTCGAGGAGTTCGATACGTTTATCGTTTGCGGATTTCTTTTTGGAGCTTGATTGGGATCCACCGGGCGGCTCTGAAGGCGTATCGGCATTTGAGTTTTCCTCGAGAGATGCCTTGGTCTCTCTAGGAAGACCGGGGAGTAGTTCACAGACAACATTTAAAGTTTCAATAACTTGCTCTCGCGGTCTGTGGATCAGTGCCTGCATGATAACGACACTGTCGAGCTTCGAGGCGACATCTTCTGTTGGGTCTGGGGGCGAGACACCTGTCAAGATTTGGTACAAAGTCTCCACAACATTCATTTTGAACAATTCTGCGGATAATGTAGCACTGGCTTTCGCAGTAAATGCAAGAACTCGTAAGAATTGAGTATGAATGTTGGGTCCAATGAGGTTGGTAGTGCCTGGTAAAAGTAGACGGAGGATGGCTTTTAGCAAATCGCTGCTAACAAGCTCTTCGAGTTTACTTGGGTGATATCTGAAGCTTTCCACAACTCTGGAGACACAAAGAGAGCCTTGCTCAACAACCTTCTGGTCATTTGAGCTCAACACGTTCAAGAGGATAGGCATCACATCTCGGATCACCGAAAACGAGTCCTCTGGAATATTTCGGCAGCAGTTCGCGGCAGTGGTCACGGCAGTCCGCTGGGTGCTAGTAGCAAAAAAGTCAAGATAGGTCAAGCAAGCCGTCAAACCTCCTTCACGGACGATCGATGATGGATACTCGACAGAAATCTTTTCCAGTGTCTAAAGAAATGTTAGGCTGATTTCATGAGGAACGAACGAGACGGGGCGCTTACGCTCAAAGCTTGCTCTGCCAAGTCAATGAAATGGATTTCCAAAAGCTTTTGGCAGAGAATTGGTACGGCTCCTCCGTAAACTACATTCGCGGTACTTGCGGGCAAAGCCTCCATCAAGTTGGCGAGACATCGACATGCAAGAAGCATCATTTCTGGGTTTTCCTCCCCAAAATCTGATGGTTGCATCAAAACGACAAGTTCCTTGACGAATGCATCTGGCGAGAAATGCCCGGATAGGTTGTCCTCTGTCGAAACCAGTAATAATTCGGACAGGTCTTGGAGTGCAATTAACTGCATCGAGGGGTCGTCCTTCTGCTTTAGGTTGTTCAAGATATCTCGAAGTCTCGAGGAGATGCTGGACATCATGCCACTAAGCGCTCTCAATGTGCTTGAAAGGCCGTGTGGTGGTCCACCAGGTCCCCCGAATCCCCCAAATGGATCGTCATCTTCCTCATCTCGTCCCCCATAGTTGCGAGCCATTTCTTCGTCCTCGTTATCATCACTATCATCGGGATCGTCAGCCGGAGGTGGGGGTTTCTCGTCTACAGCACTATTTGCTGTACCGTCGGTCGGTTGCTTCTTTGATTTACGACTGGAACTCGGGGTATTGGCCGAGGCATCTGAATTGTCAAGAGTTAGTTTTGAAAATGTATTCCGCAATAGACTCAACGGACCCTGCCCTGATTTCTTATTGCGTGCTGACTTTCGCTTCGAGGCGCTGGTGGTGGGAGGATCATTCGAAGGACCTGCAGAATCACTGTAATCTTTGTGAGTGGTATTCCGAGATGGCACCTTGACAACATACCCAGGACTCGACATCACCGCTGAGTTTTTGCCTCTTATATTTCTTCGACGGGACGGAACTGAAGCTGCTGCTACCGTTGGCTGAGAGAGTGCTTCGGTTTCAGACACTCTTGGTCGCTTTGTACGTCTCGCAGATGATTGCTTGGGGGGTTCAGGATCGGCTTCGGGTGCTGGGCTCGACTCTCGTTGGGGAGCTTTGCGCTTTCGAGATGAAGCCTGTGACCGAGCAGAGGGGGCAGTGGCGGTAGGAGCTGCAGAGGTAGCAGATTCCCCCGGGGAGTTTCCTGCTTGTCGGGCGGCGGACGCACGAGTGATTCTGGAAGACATGAGTATTTGGTTTGGAGATGATGGTTTTCGACACCGCGGCCGGCACCTCTGCACAATCGTAGGTGGAGACAATCGTGAGAGTAGTGTACGCGGGTTAAGTGTGGATGAGTGGGTTGGGAAGGCAAAGTAGAGTAGATAGAATGGTTGATGGGAAAAGGGTAGGGTACCGAGATGCAGAAGCTGGAGCAGAAGTCGACAGTTCTGGGTTGAGATCCGATCTGCGCTGCGAAGATGCCATTTACATGAACGCCATTAGCGTCGGCGGCGAATGCTCGTCCTTGGCAACAGTGCAGTAAGTACAGGAGATGGGTGAAGTTGAGGAGACGAGGCAGGTAGGAAGGGAGATATTCGTGAATGAGTGGTGGTGTTGAGGGAGATGGGGTGGTGGTGGGTGGTGGGTGGTGGGTGGTGTTGAGGGGGATGTGGTGGTTCTGGAGGTGGTGCAGGTGGAAGGAGGAGGCTACGGCTACACAATCTCCAGGTTGTTGGCGTTGGTCCTATCTGATCGCGGCTTAAAAGGGACAGGGGTGTCTTCAAGTCAAGGGTCGGTCACCACGCTCGTCAAAAGTCTCCTCTTGAATCTGACTTTGATTCACCTTTTATATAGTTATGGTAGGTAAGCAGCTACTACTTGGACAATCGCACTTACCCGTTGGTCACTACGACAAAATACCCTCGCTCCTTTGACTAAGTACCTACCTACATGTATATATCATTTATCCCGGCAACCCCTCACCTAGATTCCTTTTTCATCTATGATTCTTCTTCCGCCCAGAGATATTCTATAAACATTCATAAATCTACAAAGCACTATTGTATAATCCAGCCATCTAGAACGAGATTAGTAATCAAAAGTAGTGAAAGTCTTTCGGCTGGCTCCCAGACTCAACGCCATCCATAACCTACTGGAAATGATATTCTTGTTTTGTTGGAGGTCAGGTTTTTTGAGAAATAACTGCTTTGAGTTACTATTATCTATTTAATACATAATTAGAGTACCATCTTCTATACTACTATTATTTGTTGAATAAATATCAGAGCACTAGCTTTTATACTACTATTATTTCTTTAGTATGTAATTAAAGTACTAGGTTATATACTACTATACTTGTAGATTGAGTGAATCAAAGGATTCTTTCCTCGATGCTATGAAAAAGATTCCACTGCCTCTATTCCAAACAGTGTTAGAGTGGACTAAGCGAGGAGTGGGGAAACAGGAATGGCAACATATCCGGGTGGCTCCTTGATGACGAATAAAACGAAGGAATAACGAAATTGGAAAGGGCATAGGATAGGGCTTAGAGGGTCTTTTCCAAAGACATCTTTTCTACTAGCAGTATGGGGGTTAGCTCTACTTGAACCAGAGGGAAAGGAAGTGCAAATTAATATCGGATGATCGGACTTATAAGTAAGGCTGCTTCAGACTGGTCCTCTTGTCCGGGATAGTGGAGATATAAAGAATGTGATATCTGGGGATTGGCTAATGATCTCTAAAGCTACGAAGAGGTCTCTGCGCTCTTCCGCTTATAGGACTTAGCGGCTTTAACTCGAGAGAATATACTTAGGTAGGTTGTATAGTACTTGTACGTTCGTACTTGTCCCGAGAATGTTTATTAATGCGAATAACCTAGACAGGTTAATATTAAACCAGAAGCTAGAGAGAGTAGTAGAGGGTGAAACTGGGTTACTTAAAGAGAGTTCTAAATATTAAGAACTCTATAACCTCTAAGAACTCTATTATATAGAGACTCTATTACGTAATCTTCTATTATAATAAGATCTCGTATTATCTAGCCTATTACCTAATAATGCTCCTAAGGGTTATATATAAATAGTATATCAATCTATTAGAACGTCGCCTAGTCTTTACTTATTATATACTACTATATAATTTATAATATCTTAATACTAGTATTATAAAAATATATCTAAAATGTATAAAATTATATACAGATTAAGATTAACTCATGATTTTTTATTTACTTGAAGTGACAAAAGAGCTATGTAATTATATTCATCATCAAGTATAGTTCCCTCGGTTGCCTACCTGTATTACTAGTAGGGGAGGTAAAGACCCCTGACTCGTCCATGCACCCACGTCATACGCCCAAGCTCTGATAGCTACTCCATTCACAACCACCAACTCTCACCAGTTCACGACAGAAAGATACACTCCTGTGTATTCCCCAGCTCATGATTGATTAATTCATTTCGCGATCTCACCAAGAGACCGATATCCTACCACGATCAACTTTGCGACGCGGGTCGGCGCACTATACAAAGATGGGGCGCTTTTGGCATGGCGCAACCCTCGCGGGAATCTTCACGACGGTGTTGGCCACAGAGGCCTGGACGCCAAAACATGAGGCAGGAAGGTGTGCGATACGTGGGAATTGCGGGAAACAAAGCTTCTTCGGTGCCGAACTGCCTTGTGCGGATAATGGGCTTGCGAAGGAGCCAACGGATGATGTGAGGAAACAGTTGGTTGAGATATGTGGAGCGAAATGGAATACTGGGCCAGTATGCTGCGAGCCAGCGCAGGTATGTCATTTGTCAAAGTTGATCTTTACTCCGCTCATAATATGATAGCTTGATGCGCTCTCCGAAAACCTCAAAAAAGCAAACGCTTTCATATCATCTTGCCCCGCATGCAAAGAGAACTTCTACAACCTATTTTGTACCTTTACTTGCTCCCCGGACCAGTCGCTATTCGTGAACGTTACAGAAGTATCCGAGAAGAATGATAAATTGATGGTGACCGAGTTGGATCAACTGGTAACGGAAGAATATGGATCGGGGTTCTACGATAGTTGTAAGGATGTTAAATTCGGCCCAACGAATAGCAACTCTATGGGTTTCATCGGCGGAGGAGCAAAGAACTATACCGATTTTCTCAAATTCTTGGGCAAAAAGAACCCCCCTTTTGGCTCGCCTTTTCAAATCAACTTCCCGGATCCCAAAGGATATAGTGAGCCCAAAACAAGCCCTTTGCCGATGGTACCAAAGAGGTGTAACGACGAGGATGAGAGTTTCAGGTGTGCATGTCTCGATTGCCCGGCAGTTTGCCCAACACTTCCAGCTGTTACCGAAACCAACTCATGCCATGTCGGTGCCTTGCCATGTTTATCTTTTGGGGCTATTTTGACTTATAGTATTGGCCTGGCATTGCTTGTCACAGCCCTATTTGGACATATTGCTGTTGCAAAGCATAAGCAGCGTAAGAGCCAGCGAATGCGACTTCTCCAAGATCCGACCCCAAGTGACGAAGAGGATGAAGGAGACATTATTCACAACAATGCGATGTACGATCGCCCTCAGAGAAATTACTGGATCAATACTATCACAGACAGAGCATTTGGCAAGTTGGGTTATGTCGCCGCTAGATTTCCTGGCATCACAATCGGAACAAGTGTGCTTCTGGTAGGTATCCTCAGTGTTGGATGGGTTCGATTCCAAATCGAGACGAATCCTGCTAGACTATGGGTTAGCCCAACTTCTGCCGCTGCCCAGGAGAAGGCATTCTTTGACGAAAATTTTGGCCCGTTTTACCGCACCGAACAGGTGTTTTTGGTAAATGGTACACATTCAGACGGAAACAACCCTGTCCTAAGCTACGAGACTCTGAAATGGTGGCTGCAGGTCGAAGATCGAATCGGCTTATTGACAGGATCACAGACCAATTCCACTATGGAAAGCGTTTGCTTCAACCCTACCGGCGATGGTTGTGTTGTGCAATCAGTCAGTGCGTACTTTGGAAACAGTGCTGCCAATGTCAGTCCTACGGGATGGAAAGAAAAGCTTCGCCACTGTGTCAATTCGAATGTCGACTGCCTCCCAAAATTTGGTATGCCCGTCGATCCCAAACTTGTTCTCGGTCGCAATGCCAATTCCGATGACCCTGTGGACACTCCAGCAATCGTTACTACATGGGTAGTCAACAGTGGCGCAGAAGATTCGGAGACGGTGCGTAATGCAGCAGACTGGGAAGAAACTCTCAAAACCACTCTTCTTGGACTCCAAACCGAAGCCAGTGATCGAGGGTTGAGACTCTCGTTCAATACCGAGATCAGTTTGGAGGAAGAGCTCAACAAATCAACGAACACAGATGCCAAAATCGTAGTGATTAGTTACATTATCATGTTCTTCTACGTATCTTTGGCTCTCGGCTCAACCACGCTCTCAATAAAATCAGTCCTGCGGAATCCATCAACCTTCCTAGTGGAATCTAAATTTTCCTTGGGAGTGGTTGGCATTCTCATTGTGTTGATGTCCATTTCGGCTTCTATTGGTCTCTTTTCTTTTGCGGGTATCAAAGTTACCTTGATCATTGCAGAGGTTATACCTTTCATTGTCCTAGCAGTTGGTGTCGATAACATCTTCCTCATCGTTCACGAATTCGAGCGTGTCAATATCAGCCACGCAGACGAGGTCGTCGAGCACCGCATTGCGAAGGCTCTGGGTCGGATGGGACCATCTATTCTGCTCTCGGCGATCACAGAAACTGTTGCATTTGCCCTGGGTGCATTTGTTGGTATGCCTGCTGTTCGAAACTTTGCTATCTATGCCGCAGGCTCTGTATTCATCAATGCCTTGTTGCAGGTTACCATGTTCATCTCCGTGTTGACTCTCAATCAACGACGAGCAGAGGACCACCGAGCTGACTGCTTCCCTTGTGTCCGAATTAAGAGTGCAGGGGTACATCTCAGTTCTTCCAATGGAAACGCATACGTGACTTCTTATGAAGGACAAGAGGAAGGCACTCTCCAAAGGTTCATTCGCAAGATCTATGCTCCCGCCATTCTTGGAAAGAAGGCCAAGGTGGCAATTTTGGTAGTGTTCTTGGGTATCTTCACCGCAGGGGTTTCTTTGATTCCCGAAGTTGCTCTTGGTTTAGATCAGAGGGTCGCAATTCCAGATGGATCATACTTGATTCCTTACTTTAACGATTTATACGATTACTTCGAGTCCGGGCCACCAGTGTACTTTGTTACACGCGAGGTTAATGCTACTCAGCGTATTCATCAGCAAGAGCTTTGCGCTCGTTTCACTACTTGCGAGCAAGAGTCACTTACAAACATACTGGAACAAGAACGCAAACGTCCAAATATCTCTTACATTGCTTCAACAGCTGCGAGCTGGGTTGATGATTACTTCCGCTGGTTAGATCCAGATCTCGCTGAGTGCTGTGTAGAGAAAGGCAACACCTGCTTCAAAAATCGAGACCCAGCGTGGAATATCACACTTTCTGGCATGCCTGAAGGGGATGAGTTCATCCACTATCTTCAAAAGTGGGTAGCTTCACCAACAGACCAAGCCTGTCCTTTAGGTGGAAAAGCATCATACGCCAATGCCATCGTTATCGATGAGGAAAGGACCACCATTCCAGCAAGTCACTTCCGCTCAAGTCACACACCACTCCGCAGCCAAGAAGACTTTATCGCCGCCTACGCCTCCGCAAGAAGAATCTCGGATACCCTTACCAAGAGCACCGGTATTGAGATCTTCCCATACAGCGTCTTCTACATCTTTTTCGACCAATACTCCACCATCGTCCGTTTGACTGCGACCCTTCTGGGCTCCGCACTCCTCATGATCCTCATCGTGTCCTCCATCCTTCTTGGCTCTGTCAAGACAGGTGCCGTTGTAACAGCGACCGTAACCATGATCGTCGTCGACATCATCGGCTTCATGGCCCTCTCCAACGTCTCCCTTAACGCTGTCTCGCTCGTCAACCTCATAATCTGCATCGGCATCGGCGTCGAATTCTGCGCACACATCGCCCGGGCCTTCATGTTCCCCTCGCGGGCCGTCATGGAGCGCGCCATGAACAAATTCCGCAATCGTGATGCCCGCGCGTGGACTGCTCTCGTCAACGTTGGGGGTTCTGTTTTCTCCGGTATCACGATTACGAAGTTTGTGGGTGTGAGCGTGTTGGCTTTTACGAGGAGCAAGATCTTTGAGATTTACTACTTTCGGATCTGGGCCGCACTTGTGGTGTTTGCAGCCAGTCATGCGTTGGTTTTCTTGCCTGTTGCGTTGAGCTTTTTGGGGGGTGAGGGGTATATTGATCCGGAGAGTGAGGGGGGGTTGGAGGAGGATTTGGCGTCGAGAAGGTATAGGGCGTTGTTGCCGGATGAGGATGAGAGTGAGGAGGAGTATTAGAGGGATTCTTTTCTTTCTTGCTTTCTTTTTCGCTTAGATGAGCAGAATGGGGCAGGGGGGAGAAGGAAGAGGGAACGAAGAAGGAACGAAAGGAGGAATGGAACAAGGAATGGAAGAATAGAAACAAAGCTTGTAATACATGTAGCATAGGCGTTCACTTTTTTCTTTGGGTTGCTTTCCTTTTGCTGGGATTGATGGGGTTATTTTTCTTTTGCGTGTTGTTGGTTGGGATAGCATAATATACATGGGGGCTCCTTAGAAAAATATTTCCTTAGTACACCTAGTATAATTGTTTTTGAATGCCTGAAAATGTTGAGTGAATGAAATATGAGTTCTGAGAGAAGGGATTGGAATTAGTAATTGATCGCAGTATTTTTGGGCGGTGTTTAGTAAATTTATTTCTCGGAATTATTACACTAACAGAATGGAATATTTGACTTAAAGGGAAGGCGTTAGGATGAGAAATAATATTTAATCGCTACATAATAAGGCTATTTTTAGTAAATCCACTTTTTAGAAATTATTACTCGAACTGATTAAAATATTTAAATTGATGAGAAATAGTATTTAATCAGTGTAAATGTAGTTCTTAGAAGTTGTTACTCTAAAGGAATTAAATATTCAATTTTGAGAGGAGAAATCAAGATTAGATAAAGTTTTTAATCGCTGTATAACTAGGCTATGTTTAGTATAAATAGTTCTTGGAAATTATTACTCGAGGGGAATAAGATATTTAAATTAAAGGGAAGAAGTGGCTTGTTAAGATGAGTCTGTTAGACTTTTAGTTAAGGAAAACACCCACGTATCCATCATGAGAACAAAATAACCGCAGGAATGTCTCAAAGTCATGAGAAACCCCATGACGCAAGCTCCCAAAATCTATGAAGCATTAGGGAGTGAGGGAGTCACCATTCGTGATAGCGGCTCCTGGTGGGCAGAAAAAGTTTTAGTGAAATAGCAAACTCGTACCTAACTCACCAATGGCTCTTCTAGGGCAATTGCATTAAATTGCACTAGATGAGTTTCCCCACTGTACTACCACGAATGCGGACACATCCTTGTGGGGGGGAGACTAATTCAAACTGTCTAAAATCCGGTTAGCCTCTGGCGGTCTCATTCTTACCTGGCTGTTCCTGGGTTTAATTGCTCATCTTTTTAGTTGGGTGGAGATTTCAGTTGAGTGCTTTTTGGAGGGAGATGAGGGGGATCAATTCGGGGATGTTGATTTTTTGGAGGGTTTTTTTAAAGTTTCGTTTTGGTGGGTGGCTGAGAGGGAGTAAGGGGCTCTGTGTGGTACTCGTGAGACTTGGGGGACGGAGGGTGTTATTTTGAGAGAGGTGAGGGTTGATAGGAAATGATGGAGTGAAAAAATTAGTAAGGTAGAAGAGAATGTGTATGATGTCAAGACTTTCACTGCGAGATTTCATTCTTAGAGAATTCTTTGCACTAAATTCACTTAACTGGCATGTTCATAGTTTCAGTTGGTTCATGTGTGGTGTATTCATTGGTGATGGTCCAGTATTTTGGTATTTCGCTAACTAAACCGTGTTGTAATCCAAAATTTTCCAAAGAACTTTGTGAGTGCTTCCCAACTCATTGAATTTCTCGTATGCCTGTAGGATATGTTAGGATTTCCTCTGGAAATAATGGAATGAAGAAGGGTCTTACCAAGACTTAATCTTCTTCTTCGCTTAGCACGCTTGGCTCGACATTTTCTGAGAGTGGTGATGGATGGTGTGGTATTGTGACGAGATGATATCGTAGTGGTGATCTAATTTAGGTACTAGATATAATGACGATATTCCGAAATCTTTAGCGCGCACCATCGTGAATTCCAAAATTTCAAAATTCTGCAATGTCGTTAGAAGGATAAAATTGACTGAATATGTGAAGTACTTATGAATCGTTTTGGAGATAGCAAGCACCCTACTGTTGCCTTAACCGAGAAATCCACATTTGTTGTGTAGCCGAGTTTAGTGATTGATGAAATGAACGCCGAACGCCTGAGGTAGAGACTGGTGATTTGATGTAGTACGAAGTGCCGAGAAAAGTAATATCCAAGGAACATCAAACGCCTGAAGTGAAAACCGTTGTTGAAAATGTCGATTCAAAATTGCCGAAGTAGAGGTGTGTGCTGAAAGGCGTCTACAAATAAATCAGTCACTGTTTCCCACAAGCCAAAGCAGAGAAACCATTTGAACTCACAGTCTAATTCTCATCTCCCAACTTCATAAACTTTCCTCCCTTCTTTCCCCTCTTGTTTCTCATCTTCATCTCATGGATCTTCTTCTTAATATCCTTAGTCGTCTCTCCACACCACCTGAGAAAGCCAATCTCAGTCTTGTCGGTAGAGCGACTTGCAATCATGCGAGCCATTTCTGCATTGACCTTCTCGTCAAAGACGAAAGGGTCACAGGTCTCTCGGAGGTAGCAAATTTTTGTCTCGACTGTGTCTCGGAGCATGGCGAGGTAGGACTCTTCATCTGGGTCGATGAGGGAGTTTTGGTGGAGGGTTTCAGAGAGGGAGCCGATGGAGTTCAGAGCTGCCATTGTTGCGGTTGGTATGTTTGGTGTGTAAAGGGTGGGTGGTTGTAGTTGAAAACGAAAGTGTTGTGTACGAGTGCTTGTTCGGTGTTTGGATTTTTTTCGTGGGAAGTTCGAAAAGGAGTGAAGACGTCCTTTTCTTGAATTTGGTATGAATGTACTAAATTAGTACGATCAAGACTAAGAAACCCACGAAGGATGTCACAATTATGTTCTCAGAAACGGCGTAGTGATTGCTTAAGTTCGGGTACTAAGTACACAACGGTAGAAACCAATTTTAGTTCAACGTTAAAAATACAAGAGAAAGCGCTAAAAAGCAATGGTGAGTCGAAAAAGGAATCAATTCGTAAGCCTGGGCACTGGGTAGCTTAGTATGTGGTACGGGAGAACGACGATGAAGCGGGCTGTTTACTAGCTTCACCGATCAGATGATATGGAATTCGAGAGTAAATACAACGCTGTAAAGAGGATAGGGAATGTTGAATATTGAGTAGATTTGTTGCTCCGTTTTATCATTCAATATGTGCGAGAGGGAATTGAAGCAAATTTTCATTTAGAAATTGCGAATGATGGGAGTTTTGGAGGAACGACAAGATGTATTAAGATATAACGCCAGAAAGAGTTCCCCAGAGTTTAGGAACAGGAGAGCCAAAACCGGAGGTTTTTTTTACCAAGCTCCATCAGCCAAAGACAGAAGTATGGAATCGACATCGTACTGTAGAAAACAAGAGGAAGGGAATGCCTGTCCAACGTCATTGTCCCTCTATTTATTTAGCTAACATGGTCAGGATTACAAGAGAGAGACATGATAAGTTCCCGAAACGATAGGACGAGCATACCCGATGATAGGAGGAGTATACATGCGATTGAGAGTAGGGTCATTTCGCTTGCCTGTAGGAACAATTCGCTGGCCGAGATGACGAGCAGAATATTAACTCCCCATCTGAACTTCTCAACTTCTGATTGCATGACCACCCTTCCAAACAAGAAGAGCAGTATTTCGAATCTCATTTATAAAGGTAGAATGAAAGTTCCCGCATTAAGGCTCTCCTCGTCCGCTACGAAAATACTTGCGCTGCATAGTTCATCTGAACAACATCCCGTAAAAGATATTGTGCCAAGCCAGTGGACCAATTGAATTATCGGAGAAACTTACGGCAATCAAGTAATTTATTTGATTACCTTAAGCTGTCTCTCTCTGAAAAATTGAATTCATTTACCACACTCGCTCGTATAATTTTGATTTTCAAATCGGATCGGTCACGCGTAACGAGAATCAACGGGAACAATGTAGGTATGAAAGTCGGGGGAAACGAACGATGAACGATGGGGCACGCGGACACAGTAATAAAATGAAAATTGGAACCTCGCACGCATGCAACCACTTATATGATGACAGTATTTATGTACAGGGGCACTCTGGAGTCTATTTCTTTGGCTCTTCTTTCTTTTCTTCCGGCTTTGGCGTGGGCAACTTGAATGTATCAGGCTTTCTATCGACACCAGATCCAACTTGCTATCTATTGTCAGCTGTGAATAATGATTAGAAGGAAAGAAACTTCGTACCTCCCAAGCAGCACTTCCACCCTCGAAGTTACGGAATGCCTGGGTCAACTCCAATGGCTCCACAACAATACGCTTCTTCTCCTCATCATATCTAATCTCAGTGTATCCGGTCAATGGGAAGTCCTTCCGTAATGGATGTCCATCGAAACCGTAATCAGTCATGATACGTCGCAGATCCGGGTGGCCAACGAAGAAAACACCAAATAGATCATAAACCTCTCTCTCGTACCAATTGGCTCCATCGTACAAGCTGCACAGACTTGGCACTGGTGACGCTTCATCGGCGTATGTCTTGACACGAATCCGCGAGTTGTGACGAACACTCAGCATGTTGTAGACGACCTCAAATCGCTGGTCTCGAGTGGGGAAGTCGACGGCGGTGATATCAGAGATCTGGGTAAACTCGGCAGCGGTGTTGTCTACTTCTTGTTAGTTTTCTGTGTGGTTTTGATAGGGGATATTTTCCCTTACACTTCAAGAATGTGAAAACGGGGATGACGCCCGAAGGGGCAATATATATGACTAGCTCATCCTTCCACACCGAGAACTGCTGGATGTATTTTGGCAGACAACCCATGAGCCATTGTCCATACTTGTGCATATCGTCCGCCTTGACGGCATACTTGTCGGCGGGGTTGATTGGGGGTACCCGGAGTCCTCCAGCAAGATCTGGGTCTCGCTGGGCTAATCGCATATTGGGGGTGTCCTGAGAGACGACGACGCGGGAGGCCTTGGAGGAGGTGAAGCTGCGAATAGCTTCATTGCGACGGGTGAGGGAGGTTTTGGTAGAGTTGAATGCGGAGGCCAGCGCCCGGCGGTTTGACGCCCTCATTGCCATGGCGGAGGGATTGGTTTGGTGGCGCCAATTGCAATTGCAGTATCGAGTTGAGACTTGCAATATGCACTTGAATCTGAGTTGAGGCTCTGCCACCTGCACCCAGCGCTGCCAAATCCGAAGCCGACATCTTCAATGCTTGTGCTGACTGATCAATCTTTGCCTATCGTTGATTGGCCCGGGTGTCCTTAGCGCAATGCTAAACTCTAACGCGTTAGGCGGGTGCTGCAGCCTCAGGCCACAAGGCGTCAAACCACCGGACTGTTCCTTCTCAAGTCTTCTTGCTTGCTTGATCAACCCTCATTCCAAGCCGAAGAAGCATCATCGTCTCCTTCCACCACCACAATCTCATACCAACAGAAGACGCTCTTCGCACCTCTAATAATATCTGTTACTGTTCTCCCATCTGCCGATTTTGGCCACATCTTTTCAACGCGCCTCCGACCAGGACCTCCCGCGCCCGTAAACCTTTTTTTGCCATCAACATTAGCATCGAATACCTGCATTCTGTCTCGAGCACAACAACTATCACCATGGCCCCCCAAGATAGCTTCATCGATGATGAAGAGGAATGCTGGTGAGTTGCCTCGGCCTTCCGCTGTTGCGTTGCGTTGCGCTGGCAAGCTTCCATGTGGAGCAAGGCATGCTCATGCTAACTCGGAATCTAGCCCCCTTTGCGTGGAAGAGTTCGACCTCTCAGACAAGAACTTTAGACCGTGTCCCTGCGGCTATCAAGTAAGTAGCCACACCAGCAGATGTCTGCCATTCATGGTCGATGATCACTAACCTGTCATTTGCACCAGGTTTGCCAGTTTTGTTTCAACAATATCCGCAACAATCTGAATAGTCTCTGCCCCGCATGCCGAAGACCGTACAAAGAAGAGACAATAGTATGGAAGGTTGTGTCACCTGAAGAGTAAGTCATCCATTCTCTCCCCCCCTCGAAACACATAGCTCATCCTCTTATAGGCAAGCACAATTTCGAGCGAATGCACAGAAGAACGCCAAGAAGAAGGCAGAGCAGCGACAAAAGGAGCTGCAAAAGAAAGAAGTCGAAAACTTGAACCGAAAGCACCTAGCAGGCCTACGGGTGGTTCAGAAAAATCTCGTCTACGTTGTTGGTTTAAGTCCAGGCGTACGGGAAGCTGAAATGCTACGAACACTCCGAGGGGATGACTACTTTGGACAATATGGGCCCATCGACAAGATTGTTGTTAGCAAAACCAAGAATGGTGAACCGGTCAACACCTCCCAGGGAATTGGCGTCTACGTTACTTTCCACCGGAAGGAGGATGCCCAGAAATGTATTGACGCCGTGAATGGTACACCAAATGGTGAGCGAACCCTTCGAGCTCAACATGGTACTACGAAATATTGTTCTGCATATCTGCGGGGTGAGGTATGTACAAACAAGCAGTGCATGTTTCTCCACGAAGACGGTGAAGCCGAAAGTAGCTATTCAAGGCAAGATTTGTCTACACTAAATAGTGTCAATACACAGCGACCCTTGCCAGCTATGGCATCAGGATCCGGATCTTCAGCACGGCAAGCATCACAAATGCAAGCACCTCTACAACATGCGCAACCCGTAGCGGCAGCATCGCAACCTATGGCTCGAGAGCCAAGCAAAGACGGATCAGATAGCGGCGATGGGAATGCCCTTCCTTCATCCGCCAACTGGGCAAACCGAGGCCTGCCTCAACGGAGTCGCAGAGGAAGCCACGCGACTAGTGGTGCGGCATCAAGTCCAGCCGTTTCCCAAGCGATGCCAGCCACAGCAGAGGTCATCGAGGAAGTACCTGCGCCGGTTCAACCTGAACCTGAGCCGGAGCCTGAAGTAACCAGTCTTCCGCCGCCGAGTCCCGATGTTGTATCTCCAGCAGAGCCACCGCGCCCGCAGCGAAATGAAATCTTAGTTTCACTGTTAAAGACCATCAACACATTCCAGCTCTCGTGTCCACGATCTAATGGTACTGAGGAAAGCAGTTCTTTCCCACCATTGTTTGATGATCACGGTGGGGAGAAGAGAAGACTAAGAAAACAACAAGAAGAAGAGGCCCGACTTCGCATCGAACAAGAATCACAGGATGATTTGCGGTTGGCACCTGAGCCGGTTGAAGAAGAGGAACCAGAAAGCGGAAGCTTGCAACTTGGCGGCGAGCCTGAGGATCGAGAAAGCGGCCGAGATCTTCCTCGAGACTTCCAACGACGACCTAGCTCACAACTACCTATTCAAAGAACAAGCAACGGCCCAGTTGGACCAAACATTAGTAACTTCAGTCGCAATCTCAGCAACCTAACAAACCTCAACTCCATCAATGGACGTTCTTTGACACCTCAACAACAACAGCAGTTGCTTTTATTAAACGGCCAATCGTCTAGCTTCATGGAACAGTATTCACCAGGCATCTCTGGACCAGTCAACCAAAGTGCTGGGCTATTCCAACAACAAGGTCACAACAGACAATCCTCTAGGTACAGCTTTGCAAATGAGGCCGGATCAACATCCTCATCGATAAAACCATCGGCAAACCCTAAACTAATGGCTCAACAATCCTCTATGATGCCATCTAATCACGCGCAAGGTGGCAACCAATTCTATGGTTCTTCAATTCAAGGACCACCTCCAGGTCTCAAGTCAACTGGGACTCCTCCCATTGGTGGCATGTTTGGACAGGGGCATTCTTTCGGTGGATCTATGACCGGCTCAAACTTTGGCTCAAAGGAAAACAACAACGATATGCTTAGGGATATGATCCGAGGACGTGGTAATGTGGGGGGCGGTCAATCACATGATGCAGGCAAGCGTGAGTTCATGTTTCCTTCTTTTCTTCAACAGTACCCATCTGCCTCTTCCACTCCAGCTCCTGCTTCGGGTCTCCTGGCGTCGCTCTATGGTCCTTCGACTGGAGCATTCCATGACTTCAGTCAAAAGCAGAAAAAGAAGGGAAAGAAGCACAGACATGCTAACACTTCCTCTTCTGGGGGAGGTGGCTTAGTCGATCTTGCAGACCCAAGTATCTTGCAAGCGAGAATTCAGCACCAGCAACAGAGCAATGCCGGAGTCGGACAGGGACTGTTTGGTGGACAGGCTCAAGGTGGGTACAATCCGATGATGTATGGCGGCGGCGCAGGATTTGCTCGGTGGTAAATAAGGAAGACGCATGATACAGGACCGTGTTTGACTTTGTAGATATTCTTTGTTTTCTCTTTTCTCTCCAGGGGCGTTTTTGGGACCTGGTCGAGGCGTTGCATCTTGCTGGTCAGCATTTGTTTTAGCGAGCATGGGAGAGCTCCAAGACGGATGCTTGGGATGCACTGGCGTCATTTGTGGTTGGAAAAATGAGGGGATCTCATTGTTGCTTCTTAATATCTCTTGATTTTTTTTCGGGAGCATCAACATTCTAGCAGGGAAAGGTCACATCGGAAACCCATCATCGTCTTCGTCCGGGACCGCTCTCATGTACGTTAAAGTCCCCGACCCTACGCCCAAACTGTGGCTGGTCAATATAGCATTCTTACATATTTGTGCCATCAGTAGTAGCCTCTCGCTCGAAGACGATGATGGGCTTGTGAAGTGATATCTTGTACCTAGCCATTGGATGCTCTTTTTTTCTTTTTTCACTGTTCTTTACTGTTTCTTCTACCTGGGACTAACAATCTTCTCTGTCGAGGATCATTTGCTAATTGTGACCATGCAGATGACCTAGATCCTTTGGGGGACGACGCAAGACTATCTGTTGATGCTCTCGTGGCAGACAGTACGAGTGACGACTTCGTACCTCACCTTGCAGATCATGGTGAATCGCGATCTTCCACGCCAACTGTTCCCCCTGGGTTTGAGCTCTCTCTCTCTCATGCCCACCCTCCGCCGTCTGTGCAGGAAGCCCCAATTAAGCCTCCGTCTAAAATTGTTCCCACATCGGCGCCCTTTACCCCGTCGAGAAGTTCCTCCTTCATCCCAAGAACGGCCACTCCTCTATCTAATGTATTACTACCGGAGGCAACTCCAAAACCTGTCACCGAAACACCAGCCTCCATCGCAAAGCAAGATGTCAAGGCTCTTGCCACAACTATTGGACTATCAAAGACTATTGTATCACAATCCTCGAAACCACCAATAAATGAAGACTTTCCTGCTTTAGATTCAACAAAACATAAGGCCCCTCCTGTTACTCCCAGCAAGCCTCCTAAGACACCAGCAGCTAGTAGTAAGAAGACTGCGCCTGCCACACCAACTCCTGCGTCGGCAGTTGTGGCAACGCCAACTGCACCCAAAAGTGAGAAGCGCCCTACACCTGGAATTTTAAATATTTCCGTTCCTTCGAAGCCTGCGCTCAAGACGGCCACTCCCTCTGAGGCCCCAAGCAAACCCACGGTTGCTTCTTCGTCAGCCTCATCTTCAGCAGCGGCTTCCCAATATCCTCCTTTGCCTCCAGTCACCCCGTCGGCGCTCTCAGCACAATCACCTTTGGTTCGAAATACGCCAAAGACCCTGCGAATTTTTCCTTCAAAGACGGATCCACCTACTGCTGGCAGTGCTACTCCGTCATCTGTGACCTCCACATTTCAGCCGATATTTCCTTCTCGCCAACCAAGCCTTGCTTCAATTTCTAGAAATGAGCGACCTGGCACTCCAACTAGCGAAGCCATTTCTGACAACGCTTCGGTCACATCTGCCTCAATTTCGAGAGCGAGTTCCCCTCCACCATCTAAAGTTGGATCGGCACCTGTTAGAATGACCACCAAGAGCAAGTTAAGGAAGCAACGTCAAAAGGAGAAGGAAAAATCCGAGATGGAAGCTGCCGCTGCCCTAGCTGCATCCAAAGTTGAGCCTGAAGAAGTCGCTCCAATAATGGGCAGAAAGAGAAAGCAACAGAAAGAAAAGCATATCCATAGTGCTGCTGGTGGCTCAACGCCTGCCGCTAGTAGGCCACCCTCGCCTGGACCAGCTAGTGAATCTATACCGGAAGAGGCATCGTCGAAAGCTACACGGGCTCAGAGTATGCCCGCTGAGCCCGAGGTTGAGGTTTCCCGACCAACACCAAAAAGCAAGGGCAAGGGTAAGCATCGCTCCCAAGCAGCACCGCCGCCACCTCCAGGACCATCTGTTGAAGCCGTCATTGAATTGGAAGAAGAAACCGAACAGGTGGTGATTGAATCGAAGAAGCCACAAGCATGTCCCACCCCAGCCACGATTCTTCAGTCTCTCGTGCAGTCTGGCGAAGTTCCCGATGTCCAAAACCTGGCCCTGCTAAAGAATCCTGCCAGCAACGCCAAAGTAGCAGCAAACATTGAGATGGGCCAACAAGCGGCTGTACAAAAGCTTACCATCACGCCAGAAGACCGCGCCACGCTTCTTGCTGGGCAACCTGTACGCAAGAACCAAGGAACACCACACCCGACAATGCTCACGCCAAATGGCGACTACGTGAGATACCTGAGCCCCGTGGAGGAACACCGATATCTTGAACTTCAAGAGCATTTGATTAAAGGAGCCGGCCCTGCTGCATTCGTGTCAAACAAGCACCATGCTAGTACCGGGTTTACTTTGATCGGAGGACGTGCTGTTCCTAATGGTCCACCATCATTTTTTCCCCAACCGAAGGGCAGCTCTATACTCGACCCGGTCAGCAAGATTCAACGTGACGAAGCTCTCAGCTATATCAATCAATACGTTCTACCTTCCCTCTCGACCAACTCTCAATTGGAGAAGGCACTCAATGCGAATGCTCTCGACGCCGAGATGCTCCGATCCTCGGACCCTCTCAGCTATCCATCATGGGGCAACGATCCTGCCGGCCCTCGCGCAAGCAGCAGTCACGGAGACGGTGGCTCACAAGAGGGAATTTTGGCGACGGGTTTGGAGGGCATGACTGCGCGATTTGCGGTCGGAAGAGATGGCGACAGTGGTCGACCACTCGGTAATGTTTCACTGCTTAGTTTGACGGAGGCTGAGACTGCGATGCAGGCTGCGAGAAAGGATGCGGACAGCATCGAGAAGAAGTTGCAGGCCTTGATGAAGAAGAACAGAAGGTTGTTGATTGGCACCAGTCATTGAGGGCTGGCTTGCGACGTCGAAATTTGGTTGCCAATGAGGCGTTTTTATGGGCGCATTGTTTTGATTGAGGTTCGAATGCATTTCCTGGTATGCATAATGGAGTTTGCATTCTATGTTGCTTGGGCTGTGTAATATGTACTCTACTCTGCTCGACTCGATACCTAGCCCTTCTTGTTTCCAGCGTTTTTAGCGGGGTGTAAAGGGCTCTTGTTCCCTCTGCTCATCATGGTGTATCAAGCATAGCATAGAAAGATATGTTTATAGTAATGAATAAACTGTGTATAAACTACTTGTGCATTAATTGATTGTGGGAGAACATATGAACACATGGGGGCGGTGGTCTTGTTTCTTCTTGCTAGTCGCAGATTTTTGAGGCTTCTCGTAGTCTTTCGGGTCGTTATCTATAAGTTCTCTTGACGTCTCATAATGTTTTTCCTGCGTGTAGCGGTCTTAAAGAAAAGTCTTTTTAAGAGTTGAAAGTTACTTTTCTAACCCTTGGATGTATTAGTAGTGCTGTGTTTCCTGACCTCTGTTAAGTTCACGCAGTGTAATCTCCTGTGAAGAGTTTTGGTTGAAGTAAACAGCATCTTTTCCCATCTTTTCTCAACCACTTGGCACCTCTGTCATAAAAGGTCCCAAATAAACATACATCCACGACGATAAAAGGCTCACCAACTAAGTTTTCTGAATCTAATGATTCAAGAAGAGTTGGTGAATCAAAGCCTCAGGCCCAATTTGCCTGCATATAGTGATCTGAGCTGACACTCTTTACCCGAAAGAAGTTTTTAAGGCTCAATCTCCTCAGTTGAAGGTTTACTACACTGCTAAGACTTTACCCTTTATTCCTGTAGTCTGTAACATCAAGCATGCCTCTTCTGGAGCGTTAAAACACACTTCCGATCAGCTCGCACCAAAGATTGTGCAAGAGCTCCCAGAAGTGAGATGTGACGGCTATGCTATTTAAAAGTTCTCGTCAGTTCTGATGCATTGGGTAACCTTGTACTTGCAGTTTCCTTTCTGAGAACAATTATTTCAGTTTTACAGTTTTATCGTCATTTGTTTGGTACACGTCCCCTGAAGGTTGTTTTGAGAAAATTCTCTGTTTGCTGCCTGGCTACATGCGCCCCCTTTGATTAGCCGTACTTCGACCCATCAAACGCCTCCCCCGGGACTTGAATTGATATTCAGGTATTGAGAGAGAAAATAAGAATCATCCGAAAAGGTAACCAGCGCAGTATCCGATACGATATCCAATTGCATATCCAACTCCGGCGTCTGCTTCACTAGCATCTTGCTCTAGGTTCCCATTGTCGCTTGGTTCATAGTTGGAGCTGGGCCTTGACTGGGAGCTTGGTTGAGAATTTGATGGAAGGCTGATTTGAAGGTCCAAAGGAGTGTTCAATAGGGTGATTGGTCGTGCGTCGAGAGTGTTCGAGACTTGATACACTCGTACTGGCTCTTCGCGATCGTCGGGCACGAAATCTTCCCCAGTGGGAGATTTCTTGATCTTCTCCGATTGAGCTTGGGGAGGTGGTTTTGCTTGTTCTGCAGAGAATTGGTGGGTTAGTGGAAGACCCTGGTTGTCCAGTTGTAGGTGTGGTTCTAGTGCCGCTTTGGGCTGTGAAGATTCTTCTGGTTGTGGTTCCTCTTCTGGAGCTTCTGCAATGCGCGGAGGGCCTGCTCTTGCCTCCTCTGGGTCTTGGGCTACAGCTATCTCGGTCTCACCGATATCGTTCTGTTGTGCGTGGTCACCTGTAGCTTTTGCAGCTCGATCGCCAGATTCAGTGATAAGATGATGACGAATCGAGTCCTGGGACTCAAGTGGGCGTTTTGACGGCATTGGAGTAACACACTATATGTTGGCTTTGTAGCAGCACCACAATGTTGAACAGAGCAGCTGTTAGAGAATCGTGCAAGAAGCAACGTGTTAACTTGCTAGCGTAATGCTAGCTGGAGTGGGTCCAGCCGTATTTGTACCACTTAGCCTCCTATATTCACTACGGAGTAGTTACTTAGATAATATATTATAGTGGGATAATTAGGGTTGCTGAAAGACATTAGTCAAGTTGTATAGTCTAATGTTACTGTATCTTTTAATACTTCTCTAAACAATTAAGAAGATATTTACGCATCCAATAGAGAACAAATTTTCTTTACTTCTATAAGTTATCCTTTCATTAATCTTAATTGTTCTTAATTCTTAAGGAACTATCTTTTATTAAAGCTTTTTAGAAGGATTAGTCAAAATACCTCTGTTCAATATTCACTCAATAGTTCTTCTCTTATTCTTAACTATTTACATTTTAGGGAAAACAAGCTTAAAACCCCTAAGTTACACTAATTTCCCCCTATATTGAATTAACAATAAACAAGGCTAAGGTAAATAAAATAGCTTACCTTTACTATACCAGCTGGGTAGATTATTCAAGTCAATCAACCAAGGATGCAATGCAAAGATAAATAAGTGAATTTCACTTTGCAGAAAGGATATAATCCACAAAAGTTGATTAATTTTAAAGCCTTAGAACTGTGGAACATTTAAATCTAGGCAACAGCAATTGGATCAGCGTTCGTGCGCCAAGATTTGCGTTGTTTTGATTGATTCTACCATACTAATTTTAAGCGAGCCTCTCTCCTAGAACTCTTCCAAGACCTTCCAATGCAAACTTCACATCAGCGAGTCGGAAATTAGACGCACTAAGTCGCGCGACACTTCAAATTTCCTGTAAGATTAGCGCCCTTTCACGTCGCGTCCTCCGATCTCCAACTCCACAACACCTCACACCAACTTTTGACCAACCGACTTTGCACATCTTGCACCACCACCACTTCCAACCACAACCACAACTACCATGCCTGGGAAGGAGTAAGTACTAGGTCGATCTTGTATCATCTCAATAGAATTGACTAACCAGTTATAGCAGCTCTTCTTCTTCTTCCTCCTCCTCCTCATCGCATGCAGGGGACATGCATTCCAAGACCAACCGTAAGTCAACTTCATCAAAGTAGACAACACCAAGCTAATATACAAACCAGTCTCCTCCCACGACCGATCTTCTGCTCCCTCTCCTCCCACCAGTTCTCGCGCCTCCACCTCCTCCTCCACAAGCTCTGTTGCCTCGATCTCCTCGGCCATGACGCGAGGCCAAATCCTTCCTCCTCGTGAGGTCAAGCCCGCCGCCGCCGCCGCCACCACCAGCAATAAGGAAAACGACGATGAAGACTTTGTCTTCATTGGAAAGGGAGTCGAGGCCATGAAGGTCCTCGTCGACAAGGGGACTTCCACCTCTTCTGGTTCGTCAGGCGAAGTGCGGCTATCAAAAGCCCACTCCCCCGACGAGCCAGAAGAGGGTGAGAAGTTTCCCGAGTTCGGTATGTCCTAAACCCCAGCTCTAATCTTTCCAATCTACACTCCATCTTATCCTCGCCCGTCCACATCACTTACCCATATATCACTTACCAAAGTTCCCCCGAATAACAGAACAAAGCTAACAATATTACTACAAGACGAGGACCTAGCCATGGCCTTGTTGTGCGAGGAAGACGAGGATTGACCACCTCACCGCCATTGAAAGGAAGTTATTTACATGGTCAATCCGCGGCTGGGTCCTACAGCTGCATCTTATGTCGGTTGGCTTGCCGCTGTCCCCATATCGATGCAGCTGTAGGACCCAGCTGTGGGTTGATCATGTAAATAACTTCGGCTGGGTCCTACAGCTGCATCTTATGTCGCTTCGCTGGCCGCTGTGCCACGAAATGCGGAGGAAGTGGAGAAGTTGTGTCGATTGGATTCTGGAGTCGCCGGGCTCAACGTCTTTTCGTTTCCCTTGTCAAATGCTCTCGAGCTGACGTTTTCAGGGGGTGGGGGGGTGAAGGTGACCGGCCTATCTGGGATTTCTCGTCGGGGGCGGAAGCCAAGAAGTTGAAGGAACACTATGCTGAGGAGCATTACAAGTGGCTCATGATGTATTCCCAAGGTGCTGCGGGTACTGCAGATGGCACTAGTGCAAGTTTTGGGGAAGCGAGAAGGGGAAGAAAGACAACCGCACCGCAGAGTATTCTTTCGTTTCTTATAGACAAAAATAGTCAACGAAAAGTTTGGTTTTGTGAAAGATTTTCATTATTCGCGATTGAGGTTTGTGTATACACATACTAGTGGTTTATCCCAGTTACTATGCCCAGTAAAGCTGCCAAAAATCATAAATTTCTCAATCATACATTCCTCCAATTAGACCCCCCCCCCCCCAACTAATATGCTGCACTTTGCTTATAAAAAGCATCTGGCCCGCCTGGAGGTGCGCTTGGTGCGCTTGGTGCAGCACCTTCTGCGGTCCCAGGTCGTTGATAGGCTTTGTATTGTCCACTAGGTGGAGGAGCCCCTTGGCTAGGTAATGTTTGTCTGGAGTCAAGTGGTTGTCCAATGCTTGGATATCCTGCGTTACCCGAAGGAGGTGGCACGTTTGATGACTGCGGTGGTTCTGGAGGCGCGTAACTAGGTTGCTGTTGGTGAGATTGAGCTTGAGGCGGCCCACCATATGTGGTATAATGTTGGACTGGAGGTTGTTGGTTGGGAAGCGGTGCGCTAGCGGAATACGGATCGTCAGTCGAATAAACCGATGCGCTATATTGTGTGTTCACTGGAGAATCATAAGAAGAAGTGGCAAGTTCTTGTGGATTATTAGAGTATGTGCTCAGAGGTCGAACACTAGGTTGAGCTTGGTGTGGAGGGTATTGACTTGGGGGTGGAGAAGAGGTCTGAAGTGGAGCGGGCTTGCTAGCCGAAGGGATTCGAGGAGTTGCATCGCGCTGTGGATACTGCTGTTGAGGGGTCGCATCACGTGGCGGGTATTGTTGTTGTTGATGAGGTTCAGAAGGAGCTTGTTGTTGCTGTTGCTGCTGTCTTTGTTGTTGAGTCACAACATAGAAAGGAGCTGGAGTGCCTGTCTGAGGCTTGGGCGCGCCATAGCCTTGTGGGGAGGATGGTTGTTGAGGATAAGGGTGCTCTGGCAGTCTATTAGTGTCACATTTCAAAAATCAAAAGACGTGATATTACCTTGGGGATTTGGGGTATAGTATCTTTGAGCATCTTGTTGAGGTGGGGCGGCTTGAGGTGGATATCCTCCACCATATCCAGGTTGGCGCCCATATTGGTAGCTGGGTTGAGCTTGTGTCATAGAAGCATCCAACAGGTTTTCGTAATCTCGACAAGATTTAATAAATCTTTCGTTGAGTTGCGTAAAATCATCTAATGTTTGTTAGCAGTGGATATGACTGGAATGTGTATATGGCGAGCTACCTTTTCTCTGAGAATATTTACCAATAAGCTCGATGAGCTTGGGACGAATAGCCAGTGTCGAGTGATATAATTTCTGGACATCTGTTAGCAGAAGAAAGAAACCGAAGTAGGCGGACCATACTGTAATTTCCTCATTATCTCGAACATTGAGATCAGAGGTCGACGTGCTTAACAAGGTAAGAAGTTTCTCAACATTTTTAATCTCCGCAAAGACCTCTTGTTCCATCTGGGCCTCTCTCTGCAATTCTTCTGGTGTAGGATCTGCCAATTTCTCCACATAATTGAGAGGAAAGATTCCGGTTTGGCCCCTCAAGAAACCTTTCCACCAATCCTTAAACACAGATTCAAGAACTGCAATGATATCCCCCTTTCGAAAACTCAACTCTTCCGGTTCGCTAGCTTGGAAATCAAAAAGTGCGCGGACGCGAGAAACTGTGGCAGCAGTTGTCCCAGAAGACACCGTACTTGGTTGTGCAGCTGGTTGAGCAGATGGACCAGGAATAACATTTGAAGGTTGTGCCGATTTTGCCTGCGCCTGCGTGGCCTTGTCTTGGATTGATAGCTTCAATGCCATTTGTAATTCTTCCTCTTCCTTCTGTCTATCCACATCTGTAAGTCGACTCTTCGAGGGGGCCGAAGGAGGATGTAGATTCGGATTCTGACTCTTGAGTCGCTGGTACTGGTCTCTCATGATACCAAGATCAGGATCCTTGAACATCTCCGCCCATTCTGCCATTCTCTCGAGGATCTTTGCTTTTACTTGTTGGTGACTGTTTCGGTCGTTGGCTAATCGAAGAAGGGCGTCTGTAAATGCTCTCGAGGCAAGTTCCCGGTGCATCTTTGGACCGCAGTTTTGGCTAAGGGCGTTGGCAAGCTGTAGCAAACATTAGTAACAGTATGGTCGTCGGTAAGAATATCTGACCTCGAGGGTGTATAGCTGGACATTCGCATTCCTATGCGCTAACCGCTTTATCATGGTGGCCACGGCATCCTTCGCACCACTGTCTTCGGTGGTTACCTTGTCGCAGACATCCATAATATACTCCCAGTTCTCCGAGGTAAGATTCTCGTCGGTTGCCTTGGCTGTAAGGAACCGTTAGTCTTATTGCCCTTTCTTCGCAGATGCCCTAGAGTCTCCTCCCCATCCCGACTTACCAACGACATCGTCAAATGCGTTCTGCTGTGCGCGGAACATCTTTGCTGGATATTTACTCTGTTCAAGATATCGGGGAGCCCACTGCGGGGGAAAGGGCGGGAGGTAAAGTCAAGTTTAAAGAAGGCAGGCGTATGGTCGGTCAGATGTGTGAATGGGGTTTGCTGGGAGCTGGCTGAAATATAGACAATTTGGTGAGAAAGTTCCCTTTGAGTGAATAATGTATCAGGAATCAGTTTAGATGCGCTCAGGCTTCGCAATGGTGGTGAGGTGGAAGGCTGAGTGAAGTGGAGTGAAGCTACCACGGGCCGGTTGAGGCTTTGAGGTCATTGCTCAGGTTCTTTAGCGGGACTGTTCACAAGTGTGCAGTAGCTGCTCGCTAATCAAGCCCCCAGAAAAACGTCACCCCCCTTGCGTGTTCCAACCCAGAAATACGCCTCAAATCAGGCTTCCATCATAGAAATAGCACAGAAATAGAGCCCTTTACTCCAAGAGCTTCAACCTTTCAACATTAGGTAACGGGGGATAATAATTCCTTATTTTTAACAATTTTATTCTACAACAATAGTATGGGAACCTCCAGCCACGGTCAAAACCACACCCTCTCCCACTATCCTCGCCTTCATCTCTCCCAAAAGATCTTTTCCATCAAGTTTAATACTCGGGAACTCCCCTTGGGCAGAAACAGGAAGGACAAGAGTACCAGTAGTTCCACCAGGAACATTAAACCCCAACTTATATCCGCCTTCATTAACTTCCCAACTGGCCTGGAACTTACCCAACTTCGTCACGAACCCTCCCTCGACTGTCTTCAAATCCCCAAATTGCGGTGCAAGTCTCCAAGTTGTCCCTACAGGACTAGTAATGCTAAGTCCCAAAACAAATTCGGTCAAAGCACTCGTGGGACCTGAACTCCATCCATGAGCATGAGATATATAACTTGGGTCATTGGCGTATCCTCTGGTATCGCGATATCCGAAAGATCCATCTGTTAGATACCCTTCGATGACTGTACTCTCAGTTCCATTGGGGTTGTTGAGATACCAGCCCCAACATGTTCTAATTAACTCAAGTGCCCGAGAGGTTTGTCCGATTGTGAAATGGCCTTGGACTTCAAAACTTGAGATGAAAGGTGAGATATTTCGGGGAAGCTCGGGGGTTTCGGCACCAATTGGTGTCCAGTTTTTGAGAAGGTTGGTGGATATTGTTTCTGCTTTTGAAGAACTGTCGACAACGGAGAAGAGGAGGGCCATGCTGTTTGCGTCTTGTGGGTAGAGCGTGGTAGCTGTTGCATTGTCCTTGAAAGATCCGTAGGGTGTGTCGAAACAATACTTGTTGATGGCTACTTTTAGTGAGGCTGCGCGGGTTTTCCAAGTTTCGCTGAGGCCTCTTGTGTCACCCATCCATGTGGAAAGGTCGGCCCCAGTAAGCAGTGTTCTGTACAATCTATAAACTGTCAGACATTTTTTAATAAAACAGAGGATCATTTAGTACATCATGTTCGCTTGACTGTTGTTGTAGCCGGTTTGCCATCGTGCCCAATCGCGAAGCCCAGTGACATTCAAGAGACCAACTGAATCTACTTTTCCGTAGATAAAATTCATTGCTTTGAGGTATTTGTCCCAATTTTTTGAAAGCCAGGCCGTATCATTAGTGTAAAGAACGTAATTATAAGAACCGATCATGGTCCACACTGTAAATGATCAGTCTCCTGTTATTGCACATGTGGCTACTAGTACGTACTATGATATGTATCACTTCCTAGCTGAAGCAGAGGCGGCCCGGCTTCAGGAAAAGATCCATCTTTGGGGTTCTATGAAATATTAGTACTCATCCTTTCCAGGGACCGCGGAAGACAAACCTGATAATCATACATAACCTGCAACGCATTTCTAATAGACTCAAGCTCCCCTGTACTCACATGAACCGAAGGAACAGCAATTCCCATATCTCCTGGCCATACCGCCCGATCTCTCTTAGCACCATCCATTATAATAGTATCCCCAGGTCCTAGCGTGCCGTTATTCGCCCAGCCCGTTGTGAGCATAGGTACCCACCGTCCAGTATTTGCAGGAGCCGAATTTGTCTGCAGGGTATATGCTCCACTATACCAAATTTTGTTCAATAGGTCATCATTGCTGTGAAAGTATCCCTGGTATGCTCGCAAATTGGACCATGTTGGTTGAAAGCCAATTTCGAGTTTGATATCTGTGATATCGACGGTTGTATTCCCACTAGTGAGTAAAAAGACTGTCAAATATCGAAAGCCTCCTCGAAGGCTGACATCTGGCATGACATAACTTCTATGACCTGCGCTCTCGAAATTTGAATACAATGCGCCATCCGGTCCTTTGTGTAGTCCATTCGAAGCATCTGAAAATTCACCAATCCAGTTCTTTGCTTCTGTAAAGGCGAGACCGACAGAGCCCGATCCATCCGAGGTATAGTTCAAGGTGATTAGTCCACCAACTTCAATTCCAAAGTCGAAAACCAATTGAGAACCATTTCCTTGAAGCTTTGCGGGGCCTGGATAAGAAGAAAGTAGAATTCCTGTCTGACGAGATAAAATAGACTTTGGAGAAACAATTCGTGATGCTGGAGCGTAGATGTTCTTCTCCCAAGGTCCGGGAAAAGCTGTATCAACCGGGCCGGTGCATACAGTATTCTTCCAACAAGATTGGGCCCACGAGAGAGTTAAGAATGAGATAAAAGATAAAATGATGGCAAATGCATTGGAGGTAGCCATTATGCGAGAGAAAGTGAGTTGCTGATTACAAACGGTCCCAACTCTGTGATATATACAAGAAGGGACTGCATCCACTCATGTTACTGCCTAGGTAGCTTTTAACCCAAAGTATGCCAGTGCCATGTCGGCAGGAACTCAACCGATGGGGAGAATTTTCCGTCTCGGTTGAATCAACCAACTAGCAGAGCAGTGACGAGAAGGAATTCCACCTGCAATTGACCAAATGAAACCTTATCGGCTTTTGATAGAACGTGACAAGAAGATGACGAGAAGAGGGGCACTGGTACCTGGATACCTTCATGAATAATGCTGGTCATAAACACTGTCCCCGGATTTTATACTCAGCTTCCCCGCACTTGGGCCCCCGCCGTTGTAAAAACAGAAAAACCCACAAGAGCGGAAAGGTTTGATACGGTTCAGTACTCATCTGTACCTTTCAAATGGCCTCTTTGTATCTGCTGGAGAGTTGGCAATTTGGGACATGTAAAATATGCATTGTCAACCTCGACTACCAATGTTGGCATGCCGATTCCTGGTTATGTTGTGGGAATGTGGAGCTGGAAGAGACGGGATCGAGGACATTTTCAGCCCTGGAGAGTTGCCTTTCTTTTCCGCAACTCCCTGCACCACGTCTTTCAGACAAACGGTACTTGAATTCAGCAGTTGTCGTTCTCATATGATATATTTGTATATATTAACGCTCTATGTTGATATTCGATGCTTCATGTCCAGTCAGTTCCTAACTTTGGTACAGGCTAAATTGACCAACGGGGCTTAGAGCGTGGGTGGATGAGGCAAAATAAGCGTTGGTGGCGACGGGGGTTTAAGGGAAGGGAAGGATTTAAGGTTGGCTCCTTGAGTAATTTTGGTCCTGTGGTTGCTTTGGTTGTTTTCCCGCTTGAAGAAATTGGACTGTGATATATGATCAATTGGATGTCTCGAAGTGTGCTAGGACCGAGGCACGTGTGGTACTCGAACTTGACCTATTTTTAGGAGGAACCCGATTTCGGAGTTAAGCTAAAGGTCGAGCGAGTCTGCATGTGGTCCAGATGAAAAAGGAAAAGGGGGAGGCTCTCGCACATGAATTGGTGGCGGCAACGACAGAAAGTGATATCGAGGAAAAGAGGATGTCAGCTAATAATAGGGGGATTTGACAGTCCATGCAATGTAACTCGACCACTACAAGCCATAGTCAAAAGCCACCAGCTCGTCATATATTGCATATAAGCATAAGCACCTTGTTGCCCATCGCAAAGCTCCGTAGTGTTTGCATTCAAATGTAATGTTAAACGAGCAGTATATGCCCAGGTAGGGTCGTATAGGTAGAGGACTTGTAGCACTGAAGACAGGGGAGCTAGAAAATGACAGCTTCTATCTCAGTCTTCAATGGAATTATAAAGCGGCAAAGATAACGTACAGCCTGCAAACCTTTGACTGCGTGTGGAGCGTGTGAAAACCGATTATTGCTGGAGGACTTCGCTTAAAGAACTTTCACACCAAAGAGTAATTCTCCCTGCTTGAAAGGAAGTTATGTGTACGAGTAGATAATTGAGTAATTCCGATGCATCACAAACGTGTCTGTGGACAGGATTCACCGATTTGCATAGAAGAGTCCAGCGCTCGCTCTAAGAACCTGACCCTGGTGCAACTCCACTGCAAAACCATTCGCTAGCCTCCGCCGCTTTATCGCCTAACCTTGACCAACCTCCGATTCCCTTTGAACAACTCCAAGCATTTGCATTTCGATTCAACCAGCCGCTCCTGCGATGACGATATTTCGTAATTCTTAACCGTCCTCCTCGACATTCTTACTCGACGGCTCTCCCATACGTTTCAACACAGTTACAACTCCCTTCCCGATGAGCAGCAAATCGCAGAGGTTCCTTGAGTGGTGTTAGTTGCGAAGCAAGCCAGACCAGGCAAGGGGAAACATTCCTTGGGATCGCTGCCCCGATGAAGGTATGTACCCTTTCTGCAGCACCCGTCAGGCGCCTTGGTACGCCTGTGAATCAACACCTGCTCTTCACAACGATCCGGGTAGGCCGAACGACGGCGAACTCGCCCTGCTGTACCGCGTTCCACGACTCAAGACCTCAGATCTTGAATTCCCAATATCGCTGTGCGTGTTGTCGCTGACCCTTTGGCTTCTCGGCAGACTTCTTCGAGACCAAGAGAAATTGGTGGGAGCTTTGCCAACAGGCGCGGGCATGGTCCTCAACTCTCCATCAGTGATACCAATCACCACGTCACCGAGGCAAGCCTTTCCACAAGTCGAGACCACGGAAGTAGGATCTAATGGTTACAGGCTATCGGAGACATGTATGGCGACGATGACTACACGAAATCAGACAGACCGTTGAGCTTTGCTCCCGGGCCCTCCCCTCTAAACGACACCTTTGACGACGGCAACTCCTACATGGACTCGAAGGGTTCGCGGACGCGACCCTCAGCCAGCACCAACGGAAACACAAACAAGAAATCACACACATCACCAGGCATGATTCAGAGCCCGAGAAGCAGCTCTTTCGACAAGGGGCCACTGTCACCCTCTCTATCACTCCGAGATCATACCGATGCAGCTAACGCGCAGTTCCCTCTCAATGACATTGACTACGAATCGAATCCAGCGGCAGTTGCGCAGGAGCTGAGCAACCTACAGGCGTTGCGCCGCATGTCTATGGACGTAGGAAATACCAGCGACCCCGATTTGCCTTCCTTTCAAGGAGTGTCGTTGATGCCTTCAGTGGCGCCCACTGGGGATGATAATGAGGATGACCCCTCGAGACTATTCTGGGTACCGGCCAGAGTTCACCCAGAGCTGGCACCTATGGAGTTCAAGACTTTCCTGGAAAACCGAGTACAATCTATAAAGCGCAGGTCTGGGGACCAAGCATCCCTCTCTCCCGACGGCTTGGAAAGGAATGGCTCTGTGAGTAGTTTGAGAAGGAAAAAGTCCATGCTGTCACGGCAGATCGATAATGACGGTGGTCGAGGGGCAGTGGGGTATAAAGATGGAGCGGAACAACTCGAGAGGAAGAAGTCCCTGTCTACAGATCATTCACGAGATATAAAAATTTCCGACCTGAAAGAGCTAGATGAACTGGTCAGAGATCCCTCGAAAGCGATGCAAAAGTTGAGTCTCGATACGGGACGGGACGGGTCCACGATGGAGGAGGATATGCCAATTCTGCCACAGGCGCCGGGGATTGGACTAAGGCGATCCACGAGAACAACATATAGAAGGGGAAGTTTGAGAAAGGAAGCCAGAATCCCCTTTTCAAAGAGAGCTGGGTCTATACGGGCAGAAACTGATACTGAGGATTCCCCAATCTCGCCTATAGATGGACGCCCGGGCTTTGGCTATCCGCTAACCAAAGTGCAATCCGAGCCGACACCAACTGAAAATTTCTCTAGACCAAACCGTGGAGCACGACGTTTACAGAACCTACCGCAAAACAACCCAGCTAGTGGGTCGCAGCACTCACCAGAGGACGTCTCACCCGAGGCACAGAGACAAGACTTCCGACAACCCCAACCTCCAAGAAGTAACACAACTCGAAGTGAGGCACCGGTACCTCGAATTGTAGAAACCCCACCGCAACCGGAAGAAAATGCAGAAATATCGCCTAAATCAAGCGTCCCGTTCCCAGAGCGATCTTCTTCCCAAAAGGCCGCCCAATTGATACAGAATCAATCGATTCCTGAACCTCCAGCAAAATCTAGCAGACGCCCCACGTTAGATAGACCACAGCCAGCCGCCAAAGTTGCGCCAACCCAGACGCTGAACGACATGGCACAACATCCCTCACCGCTCCCCGGAAATAGTGCTAGGACGGACAGCCTGACCTTTATACCAACCGTCGAAGAAAAGAAATCTGACAAGAAATCCAAAAAAGACAAGGACGATTCGGAATCTGGTTCTAGAAAGACGAGTTGGGGTTGGTTCAAAGGTAGTGACGGGGACAAGAAAGAGAAGAAAAAAGACGATGATCACAAGAAATCAAAATCCAAAGTTGCTGTTGACAAGTCCCACGACACAGCCCGACTCGACGTCTTGCAATCTACCATGGATACGGGTTCTGGCAGGGGTCGCGAAAGTTTAATAATGGATCGTGATAGCATGGACAACAAATTGCAAGATGAGAGAAAGAAGGAGAGCAGTCGCAAATCTGGCAGTGAAAACAAGAAGGAGAAGGATGGGCTATTCTCATCATTATTTGGTGGGAAAAAGAAGAGCGACAGAGACTCCGGTGGCAAGAAGGCCAGTTCCCTGAGAGCACTCTCGCCCGATCCTCCACATCGTCAACTGAAGCCAGACATTGACTACAGCTGGACCAGATTCTCCATTCTAGAAGAGAGAGCCATTTATCGCATGGCTCACATCAAATTAGCAAACCCCCGGAGAGCGTTGTACAGTCAGGTCCTTCTCAGTAACTTCATGTACTCTTACTTGGCCAAGGTTCAACAGATGCATCCGACAATGAACATTCCCCAGTCGGCTCTCCAAAAGAAGCAGGAGGCTGAGAGGCAACGGAAAGAACAAGAAGCGCAAGCACGAGCGAACGGCGAGGAGCAGTACCGATACGATTATCACCAAGTAAGTTTTAATTTATCAAATTGTGGTTGAATATTTCTAATCGTCTTTCCAGGGCATCGCTCAATATGCTGAACCAGCAGCGCAAAACCAAAACCCACCCAATGAAGGTGGCGTAGAGTATGTCGATGATTCGCAGATTTACGATTACGACCACCACGACGATGATTCAAACCGACCGCAATCCCGAGCTTCACAACACAATACGGAAAACGGCCATGGTGATCAATCTCAATCTAATCGTCAAGGAAAGGACTATTATCCTTACGGTCAATCCAGTCAGTCGGGTGGGAATCGCCATGACGATGACGACGACGACGAGATGTGGTGATGTGGTGATGTCTGGTCGGTATTGTGCAATTGAATTTGCAACTTGTTTTTATGCATTATGTGATGGAGTTACCGGCGCTTTTTTCTATGGGAGGGAAATGGATTGATCCCATTGGGACTCTGGGTTTGGGTGGAATTTCCCCAGGGAGTACATGTGTATTTTTGGAAGCATAGCGTCTGGTGGTCTCTTGCCTCTTTTTTTCTTCTTCTGTCTCTCTGCATCGATTGGTTTGCTGGGTTTTCTCTTTTTTGCTTTCCTCCAGGGGATCTTCTTCTAGTAATGTGCATCTTTCTCTGCGATTGAGAAACATTGCAGATTTTTATATGTAACATAGTAAATCTCTGGCACTTGGTGCTTGCCAAACAGGCAACTTCAGGTTGGAATGAAAGACGATGAATATTCTCTTTGGTTCCAAGATGAGCATACTCCTTCTTTTACCTTTCTGGGGGTTGGAGCATAGCAGCGGAATTGTAAATAGCTCTTCAAGTGTCAAGTCATTCATTCGAAGCTCCGAGACTGTACAACGAGTGAAATGAATCATTGTCAGCCTTCATGCCCGAAATATTAGCATTATCCTAAACAGCTTTGAATTTACTGCAGCTCCGGTATAGGATACTCGATTTTCATTTCGTTTAGTCATCTAGGTCTTTGGAATCCATCAAATTTAGCGAGCGTTCTTACCCTCATGGATGAGTTCAGGAGATATTCATAATTAACACGTCTGGACAAACAGTGACACTTACCATTTAGGTAAGAACCTAATCTTCAACTTACCTTTCTACTTGTAAAGACTTAATCCTAACTCTAAGCCTGATAAATTTAATAAGCTGAGTCAAGTACATTCACCTAGCCACATTATTCGAAAAGTTCAGGACAATATAATTATGCAGAACCCTTGGGGTTGATCAACTCGCACCAAAGTTACCTTGCAAAATACCTTGTAATATAACTAGCAGCTACCCTTTGATCCTGCTAGATACTAGGACGGGCTGTACGTACTTAGTTTAGAGGATGTGTCGGCCAATAAGATAAAAGTGTTCTTACTTTTTTATTTTCTTCCAGGTTGCTGCTTGTAGTGACTAGCGCATGAAGTCTCGCCGGGAGGTCTAAATATCGACGTCATCCCGCTCAAGTGGACCAATAAGAAGCTGCGCTGAAACCTGGAAAGGGAAGCCACACTTGCATTGATATATAAGGGTGGATATCAGCCAGATTCAAACTCTACCTACCTAGGTAGATTTCCCGATCTCGAAATCGTAATCGCGCAAATCCTTTGAAGACGGAGACACAACCCAATCCGGAAATCGCCGAGCTACCAGGTTCCCCACCACCCTTCCAACCTCGATCCTGTCCTCCACTGGTAAGGTAACTCGTAAGATTCCACCACCAACAACAGACCTGATCTACCACAATTCAAGGTTCTGACCACTGAACTGACCAAATACCCAGAGCCTTTCTCCAACCATGGCCGAAAAGCCTGGAATGCCGGGTTCCCACCCAGTCACTCTCCCCAATCGACAGACCAGCACCAGCTCGGCCATGAGCGATACTGCGGTTCCAGACGTCGATCCTCTTTCCGTACGGAGTAATCCAATCGAGTGTTAGCTGAGTGCGCAGTACTAACATAACTTTCCCCTACAGACATCAGGTCTGCTCGCAGAAAGATTGCAAGCCTGGAAGCATGCAGTCGGTTACCTCGAGGACTATGTTACGGCTACCGAGAAGGTGGAAAAACTACATGCGAAGGAATATGAGAAGATATTGAAGGTACATGGCTAAAATTATCCCCTACCACTTCCAGGAGATACCGGAATTCTTCTTGTTTCGTGAGATTCAGCTCAGGCAGTACTCGGCGCAAGCAGTGCCTGCCAAACTTTGGACCGTGTAAGCAAGCTGGGAGAATGGGCATATTAAATTTCTAATTCTCCCATTCTGTTCGCACAATACAAAGTGGATACGTTCGATAGCTAGCTTTCATGTTCAACGTGGATTATGGATTATGGCTTTCCCATGGGTGCTCTAGCATGTCGCGATTCTAACAAGACTTTAGACAATCAACAACCCATTGAAGGAGGGGCATCATTTCGACCAGGGACTTGGTGGAATAGCCGGTCTTTTTGAGAACATGCGGCAAAATACCCAGGTACACTTCCCACCCTTAAAAGCTCATACACCGTACATTCTAACTCCATTTAGGGTCTTGCGAACACCCATATCGAAACCGAACAGAACCTTAAAGGCTCCGTTTTGCCCATTCTCGACCGACTACACAAGGAGATCAAGAACAAGGCCAAGGAACTTCAATCTGGGGCATCCAAGGGCGCAAAAGAGGTTGATAAGGCACGCAATACTACGCAAAAACACATCGAACTGCTTGGCCAGCAGACTGCGAACTATGAGTCCACTGGTGGTAAGATGCATGCGCATGAGGATCCATATGTGGTCCGCCGTGGTGTTCTTCATCGTCTATCTGCCCAGATTCTACACGAAAATAACAATCGACACGACCTCATTGCAGTGCAAAACAACTTTGCTACGTTCGAGGTGAATACTTCTTTATTAGATTCTTTCTTATTCTAATTTCTCATAAACTAATTTTATTATACAGCACCACGTCATAGAAGTCATCCAACAAGCACTGATGCTGTTCAACCAATTTGTTGTTGGACAAGCCGTAAAACAGCAAGAGCTATATGGAAATATGTTAGCTACAGCTCAAGCAATCCCCGGAGAATTCGAGTGGATGAACTTTGTTTCTCGAAACGGCGATATTTTGATTGACCCAAGCGGTCCAGATCGTACTGTTGAGAGCATCAATTTCCCAAATATGTCCCATAAGAGCACAGAGCCATTGATTGAAGGAAAACTCGAGAGGAAGTCAAGAAACAAACTCAGCATGTCCGGATATTCCACTGGATATTATGTCGTGACACCATCCAAGTTCTTGCATGAGTTCAAGAGCAACGACAACCTGGCCAAAGATCCAACCCCTGAACTTTCCATCTATCTTCCAGACGCCGTAATTGGAGCCACCAATGGAGAGAAATTCAACGTCAAGGGCAAAGATGTGAGCGGCGGCATTGGAAGCAAGCTCTCAGGCTCGTCCGAAATTGCCTTCAAAGCCGGCTCTCCAGCCGATGCTGCGAAGTGGCATGAAATCATCAAATCCGCAGCTGCATTCAGCGGTAAATCTCCAGCTCTGGTTCACACCAATAGCATGGCCTCTACTTTGGGAAGCACGCCAAATACTCCTCTAAGTCCTGTGGATAAAAAGACTCCTCTGCAAACTCAGGGCATTATTGGTGGGGAGACTGTTGCTTCTCCAGTTTCTGCAGGACCTGTTAGCCCTGTTGTGACAAAGGCTACTCCTCCTGTTGAGAAGTCCTAGAGGTGTGGGCGTTTTGGGGTCTACATGGGGGGTTCTGAGCATTCTTTTCTTGATGCGTTGATTGGGCGATCCCTTGCGTAATGTTTATACCAGTGACGAATTGAATGATTGAATTAATGGAGATGCCTGGTTGTTGATAGCGAGCGAAATTCACATATATTATGCACCAGAACTTGAAGTGATTACTTTTGAAGGCGAGAATTGAGGTGATGGACGGCGACTCGGTTATTGCATTTTAGTGATGGTCACCTTTCAACCAGTACAGAACTTTTGCAGATGGGCAGTATAAACCGACGAATCATATTGTATAACAGATACATCTGTAACATTGTTTAGGTATTCTGATTGTCTTGGCTTTTTTGAACAATTTTAATCAAACAAACGGACTTCCATTATCGCTACCGTTCTCGAGGAAAACCTTTCGTTTCACATGGGAAATTCTTGTAAGCTCATTTGTTTATTTTTAATGTCTTAAGCTTGTCGCAAGGTTCACCCCGGTAAATAAACATACGGTACTGCTCTCAATTTGTGTTTTGCCCTGACTACTCTGGGGTATTTTTGAGGATTGATAAACCTCGATTGCCCCAAGTCGCTCACATAGCATTCAAGTTTTTCAATTGTGACTTTATGTGTGACCTCTTGGTCGCACTAGATAGTTTGGGGCAATTGAAGTTGATTTTTCCAACCTGTCTACGTGAATTCTGAATTATTCTATAGGTACTTATTTGGCACCATGTGAGGCGGAACAACGGGCTGGGAAGGCAGGTACGAACCTCACTGCCACTATAACGGCCATCTCTCTTCTTGGTCGCGCCTTCCTTTATGATTTCTTTACGTTTAGAGCAGACATAAGATCCCCAATTCCTTATCAAATTCGCCCGTTATACAACATTCAACATACCCAATTTTTGGACACCACAACAAAACAAACTCATATATCATCCACTATCGTATCATACCCACCCCCAAACAACAAAATGTCACACCAAAAATCCGACTCCCAAGGAGACATTGCCCTTCAAACCCTGACTACCCGTCCTGCACCGCCTCACAGAAGTCAAACTGCCAGTCTACTACATATCGGATCAGCCACGCGTCTTGACGGTACGGATCGAAGTTCTTCCTCTTCAGACAATGACAAAAATCGATTAAACAACAACAAGCCCAAAACTTACGAGGCTCTCCATTTTCAAGCTTCAGCAGGTTCTAGCAATACGCAGAAAATGAACACTCCTCTTCGAGATTTGACGAATACGTCTAAGCGCGTGGATGGCACGTTTTGTGGAGCTAGGGACTATACTAGGTATGAGGTTCCTACTTTCAGGGTCACTAGTAGTGGATATGGCTCTGGTGTTGGGATTTGAAGTCTGGTAAAGGTATGATTTCTCGCAACCATTTCATTACTTCGTTTGCTGATTTTGTCTGCTTGTAGTGGTGAACTGGTGAATTGTGTCGTGACACACTTCGTGGCCGGCTTTCTGTTGTGTTGTTATAGGTGGTTGTTTTATCTCGTATATATCACCACCCTCCACATGGGAGTAATTCGAGTCTGGTCCACGGGCCACACCTACACCAAAAAGGCGGCCTCGAGTTCCTCCTACGTGGAGCCACCTCATGGTTGAAGGATACGGAGCATGGAGATGGATGCTGGGGGAGGTTATTGCGGTGTACTGTCCCAATGTGTATATCGTGGAACGGGATCCATTATGCACCGAGGAGAAGTGACATTCTAGGAAGAATAACACTGTGGGTAGATAGGAAGGGCATATGACGATTGACTTGCATTGCTCTAAAAGTTTAGTACAATGAGCTAGGTAGGCAGGTACGATCTTGAAGTGTTTTACTGGTCCTTGTAGATTCATCCGTGGGGTCTGGGCGTGGCATGAATAAAGAAGACAGGCGGGATTAACGATTACAGTACTGTGGAAAGGACTGGTTATTCCCGACGAGATTCTTATTTTCAAAAGATCCTGGAAAGTCTGTGTCATTCGGCAATTATTTTCTGAGGCTATTCCGGGGTAGTTGGAGGATTGTTTCGTATGAGGATCACTTATATCACAACACGGGGGAGGCTGAGAACAAGGGTCGGAAGCGAGGCAACTTAACGTCCGGTCCCCAGTCTCTGGCCTCTCACTCTTTCCACCTCTCCTTTCTACACAACCATCGCTCTCAATTTCGCTCAACTTCTTCCCATATTCGAGGCAGCAGACCTGATTTCTACCCGTGGCGTGTAGCAATTTCTGCTCTGGACACCGATCGTCGATTCATCATGTTTTTTCTCTGCGACCCAAGCATCCCCAGATATTCTCTCGAGTCAGGAGCATGGCAAACTCTATGAACATTTGCTAAAGGAGACTGCTTAGTCTGATCGGAGACTTGTTATGGCTCCGATTGGATCAGCTGTCGGGGAGACACTCCGGTGCATACTGGGGACACAAATCATGCGAGCAACTCGACCTGAATTTTATAGTAACACGCGATATGATGTTTTCTTTCAAAATGGCACCTGTCAGCGCTTTTGTATTACCGAGAGGAACCAGCTCGCCGAGGACTTGTTTTTTGTACACGATATTGAAGTATTTGGCTAGATTAGGTATAAGTTGAGGCGCAAGTGCGTTCCAGACTCCAAGTGGGCGTCAACAGCAGGTCCCGATATCCGGAGTATAGCAAGGTTCCCTTATGATCGCCTCAGACCATCTTCCGCCACCTCCATACAAGCCACCGCCCTGGCCCTCCCAATTTCCTCACTGTCAAAAACCGCACGGAGGAAAGAGAGGTTCAGGGCTCAGGGAGAGTACCGTTCTCGCACCGTACTCGTACTTCTACTTGCTGTGCTGTGCGGGCGTGCTCCGTCGGACCAGGCAAGGTTTCACACGGCAGTAGTCCACAGGTGGTAACTGTGGTGACGGGATATGGACTCTGTGGACCCGGAGAGTACCTCCACCTGAATCCTGGAGAACTTCTTACCTACTGTACCTACCTACCCACTCCGTACTGGAGTTGTAGGTAAGAGCTTAGACCTCTTCGCGACTGGTGATTGCAGTTAAGGTTTTTACTAAGCTCCTCTTAGCTGGATTGCGCTTCTGCAAGGTCGAATGATATACAAGGATCTGGTTATCGCGATCTCGTTTATAGTGCCCGCTCGCAGGAAATCGCCAGACACTATTCAAATCGGTTTGGAAAGGTAGAGACCTAGAGACAACCTGTACAGAAGGGACTCATAAATCAACAAAGTCGACACGATTACCCCGAAGCGAACAGGCTAGGAGAATCGCCTATCTAGAACGAAATCGATTTAAGTCTACGTCGTCATCTCTAGAGCACGGCACTTTGCCGAACACCTATCTGCCCAAAAAATTGAGCTTAATGTTGACTGTCATTCTTGGTCGAACATACAATCACACCGTCTGCCGTTACACGTACGAATACATTCCCAGCTCGGAAATGGTACCTTGGTTCCCTGAAGACAGCTGACAATGCTTCCTTCGGCGGGCTCCAAAGGGTCCAACGATGTCAATTCTCTCAAACACCCGAGTTCGGATTCTCCGAGGATTGAGAGAGTATTTCCTATCCGGATACAAGTTCAACGTAAGCAGCCTGGTTAGTGCAAATCAAATCAACAGTCGATCGTCTGCTAACATTTCTCTCAGCTGCGATAGAGTACCCCCCTCAACCCGCCAGCTCAGAATCCTCCCCCGAAGATACTGGGAATAGTGAAGAATCTGATGGCATGATACCATTGGGAGAGACTGCTAGCACGTTCGAGTCTCCGCATGTTTCCACGGACACTGTTCACACAGCGACGAAATCCGGCAAATTCTTCCTTACAAGCAGGTTCAGTTACTTCCAGGGGAAGGAGGAGAAGAAGTCCTCCGCTTCGGAAAGTAGCAGTAGGGACAGCTCCTCAGGAAAGAATTCTGAGCCCCCCAAGTCCTCGTCGGGTGCCAGCGAAAAGATATTTCGCTGTGAGGACGAACCTATACATATTCCCGGTGCAGTTCAACGTTTTGGGGCATTGATTGCAATTCGAGAGGGCGAGGGAGGTTGCTTTATTGTTCGTATCGTCAGCGAGAATTCGAAAGCAGTCACCGGTCTACACTCGGAAGCCCTTTTTGATCTGCGTTGTTTTACCGACATTTTATTTCACGACGACAAGAGAGAGTTCATACAGCGAGCGAGATCAATTCGAACGCGTATGCCCGACGAGTCAGCAAGTATAAATCCGGACGTTTTTACGATTTCACTTACCAGTCTACTCGGGGCACCTAAGCCTGTCTTTTGTGCTATACATTGCAATGCAGGATCAGATCTTATTATTTGCGAGTTCGAGCCAAAGAATGATGTTTTTCAGGCAATTGCACCGGCTCTTCCCGAGAGTCCGATTTCCATGACAGATAACCAAGCCGCGGCACCTGAAATACTTCGGCCCAAACTGGTCAAAAGTAAACCTCTCCGAATCAACCGGGAGAGTGGAAGGCAGCTAGGGTCGATGGAATTGTTTCATATCCTCTGTGAAATGCAAACCCAGTTAGCCCAAGCTAAATCGCTAGCCTCCCTACTCGACATCACAGTAGGTTTGGTGTATGAGTTGACAGGGTTCCATCGGGTTATGGTGTATCGATTTGATGAAACAAAGGCGTAAGTTACTCTTAACGGCAAAGAATTGGGCTGAAATATTTAGTGGCTGTGTGGTGTCGGAATACTTTAATTCGAGGGCGTCCAGAGATTCTTATCTCAACCTACACTTCCCTGCGTCTGATATTCCGAAGCAAGCTCGAGATCTGTATGTTGTCAACAAAATTCGAGTTTTATACGACAGGGAAGAGGAAACCGCAAGATTGATGTGTAGGACGAAGGAAGATGCCGAAACTCCGCTGGATTTGAAGCACTCTTACTTGCGAGCAATGTCACCGATCCATATCAAATACCTTCGAAACATGGGCGTAAGAGCATGCATGTCGATATCCTTGATGGTCGACAACAAACTGTGGGGGTTGATAAGTTGCCATAATTATGGTCTTGGGATGCGAGTCTCATTACCTGTTAGAGAGCTATGCAGGTCTTTGGGGGAAAATTGTTCGGTTCACATCGAGAAGCTACTGTATGAGGCTCGAATCAAGGTTCGAAAACCACTATCCGCAGCACCAACAAGGACCTCGCCGACTGCTTTTATCGCCGCCTCTTCCTCGGACCTCTTGAATATGTTCAATGCTGATTTTGGTTTTCTGGCAATCAAAGGAGAGGCACGAACAATTGGGAAGCTTACAGCGTATAACGAAGCTATCGCGCTTTTGCAATATATCCGCCAGCGAACCTTCACTGAAATTTTTGCCACTCAAAATGTCAAGAAAGACTGTCCAGATATTGCTGCCGGGATGGAGTTTCAAGTTCTTGTTGGGATGCTTGTTGTACCACTTGCTTTAAACGGTGCAGATTTCCTCGTGTTTTTTCGAAAGACGAAAGAGAAAGAAATTCTCTGGGCGGGGAATCCTAATGAAAAGCACCTACGTCCAGGAACGGCTTATCTTGAACCAAGGAGTTCTTTCCAGAGATGGACTCAGCAGGTTGTGGGGACCAGTCGCGAATGGACTGAAGATCAAGGTTGGTTTATCTATGTCTCTGCGCGTTTTGTTTTTGTTTTTGGAGAACAAGCTGCGAGAAGGTCGACTGGCCGATATTGTTGTGATAGCGTAGTTCGTGAACAAACATCATACTGATTGTGTCTTAGTCGAATCCGCTGCAGTATTAAGCACGCTGTATGGAAGGTTCATTGAGGTCTGGAGGCAAAAGGACTCCATTGTCCAGAGAAATCGCATGACTCGCCTTTTGATTCGTAACGCAGGGCACGAAGGTATGATCAGGAAATATTCCAAACGGATTGCATCAATTAACATGCACTAGTACGAACACCTTTGAATAGCATCATTAACTACTTGGAGGTTGCTCTTGAGGAGCCATTAGACGAGCGAGCACGACAGCATTTGTTTAGATCATTGCAAGCATCCAAAGCATTAGTTTTCGTCGTCAATGATCTTTTGAGCTTGACGGAAGTCGAAGATGTAGACTTCAAGATGCATGAAGATAATGTGAATCTGAAAAGGATGCTTACGGAACTTATGGGGGCATTTAAGGACGAATCAAAACGACGAAATATGCAAATTGAGCTTCACGACGACGAGACGGTACCGAACATTGTCCGGTGCGATCCGGCGGGCCTGCGGCAGGTCCTACTCAATCTTCTGACCAATTCTTTTGAACATGGGGTGAACAGCAAGACCATCAAAATTGAACTTAAAAGGTTGAGCGCCACCGAAGGTAATACGTTAGTAGAAATAGCATTCCAGGATGAAGGAGAAGGTCTTAGTGAGCAGGAACTCGACAGCATTTTCCAGGATCTTGAACAAGTCCTGGATGAAGATGGAGTTCCTGAAGCACTAAAGGACGAAGAGGAGAAGGAGGCCGAGGCGGAAGCGAACTCAAAAGCTACAGAAGTACCGCCAACTAAATATATTGGTCTTGGTCTAGCATTTACTGCAAGATTTGTCAGACTCAACTACGGCCAAATCAGCATGTCCTCGGAACCCGGCAGGGGTACACGAGTATCAATCAAGATTCCATTCCGAAACGCACTTCAAGTCAAAACCACGGAGAAAACCCCGGTTGAATTATTATCACCACCAACGCCGCCAATCGAGGCTTCTACAGCAAGCTATCCTCTTTCATCAACCTCTCCAAAGTCGCCACCGGTTTCAAAATTTGGACAATTGACGCTAGAGACGACTCCAAAGATATCTAGATCAACTTCAAGCTCGGATATCACTACCGCGGGTTCGGCAAGCAGTAGCTGTACCGTTAGTCCTATTCTGAGTCGCAATCCTTTCTCAAATATCGGTTTGAAATTACCCAAATTTCATGTTTTAGTCGCAGAAGACAATCCGTTGAACAGTCGGTTATTGGAGACGAGGTTGGTGAAGAGAGGACACACAGTGAAGGTTACGGTCGATGGTCAGGCATGTGCGGATGCCTTCCGGAATAATCCAGACGCGTTTGATGTTATTCTTATGGATTTACAGGTAATTTATATCTATTTCTCCCATGTTATAACACAACTAATTATCCTCTCAGATGCCACTGGTAGATGGAGCTGGGTCAACCCGTCTCATCCGAGCGTTTGAGGAAGAAAAGGCACCGAAGATATCTGACCAAGCCGTCTCTTACGGGCGAGTTCCAATCATCGCTGTATCCGCTTCGCTCACCGAAAGTGCATTGGATGACTACTTGAATATCGGATTCGACGGATGGATACTCAAACCCATTGACTTTCAAAGATTGGAAGCTATTCTGGCGGCCATCCAGGATCGCCAGGTCCGAGAACTGTTATTGTATGGGCGTGAGAAGTGGGATCGAGGAGGATGGTTTAAATCAAAGGCTTCACAGGATGCGGCGAAACTTCGCGAGGGGAGACGGGGTCACTAAAAAGTTTGGGAGTGGGGGCGACGTAATAGAAGGCAGGGATCTGTGATAATCAAGCGTGCGAGACAAATTTTCTGGGATAGTGGCATTCTTGTTTTTTTTGAGACGATGTAAGAATAATCTGGTTATCATGGGCATGGGTTTTGGTTCATTGGAGCGGGTCTTAAGGACTTTCACATGACGGAGTCGATGGTTTGCTGATGGGCTTTTATGGGTTGGAGCTATGTATCAGCATATACTGTATAGAAAATGAGAAAGTTGCATATTTTACAGACATTATTTTGATGAGTTACATTTTGAAAAAAGATAACGAACAACCATGATTGACCTAGCCGCGCTCTTCAGGCTCTTGTTGAGAGGCGAATCCGTTAATTACAATGTAACTCTACTTCCCCCCTCCTTAGAGAACAGAAGTTCATTCACTAAAATTATAGATAAAAGTTACTTTTACTTCTCATTTCTGCCTCGTTGTTTTCATTCTCCCCTCTCTTGCTCATCAAACCAGCAAATCCGAGGCCCAATCCTGCTCCAATGCCCAGACAAACACCACATACTTTGCAGGTATTAAGTTTATACTCCAGGGGATCTAGGTATTTCCGTATTCCTCTACTAGGAAACTAGTTTCGTTTCCAGTGTTTATGCGATGTCGAAATATAGTATTGCGAGGATGGCGGGTAGATTGCTTGTTCGCCGATTTGCGCTCCCCATTGTGGTAAGTAGGTCATGCTCCTTTTTAATGGTCTACCGTTATTAACGAGGTGGATGGGGAAAATGCATTGGGAAGACATACATTGAAGGTGGGAAGTGGTAGATCATTCCTTTTGGGCGTAAGAGACAAGTAGGCTAATGAACAACAGGATGGAAATAACGACGACAAGACTTTCTAGAACGGATAATTCCTCCTCTGTCTTAGAATGCTCATTTTTCTTATTAACAACATCTACTTTAGACTCTATAATTCTCACTCTTTACTATAAAGTTCGTGTTCGAAGCCCCTTTCTTTGATGCATTGTCTACGACATTTGGCTTTTCCGTGTCTTGTATGAATAAGTAGTGAAGGCATATCTCTTCGTCAACATGCCTTCGTCCATATCCATAGGGTATTAGACCACCAGTTCGGCGAGGTAAATGTAATCTAGAGTCTTGGATTCAGTGGTTCTCGTGAAGATGAACAATGGTTCCTGTTGCCAGTTGTGTGTTATAAGGTTAGGAGACTGTCAAAGCAACCTCTTTAACTCACCTTCTACCTTCCTATCAGCTAAAAGAATAATCTTACCGCTAAGAGAAATTCACTGGGCTCTGGAGAAGATTGCACATTCTACGGTCGCTATTTGAGTACGGTAGTCGGTTTCAAGAGTGGAATGAGGGGGGTTGATTGACAAAGCTATCTAGGAATTGAGAAGAGAAAACGCCGCATCTAGCAAAACATACTTCTTGCATGAGGTATACACATCAAGATCTATACCAAAAGCGCCTCATGTCTCCTTATTTCCCTTCTCTTTATCGTATTTATTCTGCAACAAACCAGCATATCCGAGACCAAGACCGATACCTAAACCCATACCAAAGACCTTAGCAGGGTTTCGCTTATATACCTGGCGGTCGAAGTATTTTCGTAATCCTGTGTGTTGATATCTAGGGTACTTGTTTCGTCGTCTTCGAGGTTGTGCTCTTGAAATTATTTGCTGAGGGGTCTCGCTAACTATCCCGGAATCAAGTCTTAGTCCTGTTCTAAATCCTGGAAAGTTTAAGGTTGGTAGTCTGCTCCAACGTATACTTCTATTTATTAGCGGGTACTTTTGTAGTTTAGAGGTTAGGAAATTTACCTAGTCGGTTGATAAATCATTCCTCTAGGACGAAAGAAGGCTCGACCTGTAACAAAAGCTTTGGTGAATGCTGTATGGGTTGCCAGCTTAGCACGCTGAACAAGCGCGAAGGTATGAGCTTTGAGTAACTTGATGCCAAAAAATAAGGATCTGGGGATTTTCGAAACTCCTTGTTTGAGGCTTTGGAAGGTTGATAACGATAGAGGCCATAGATTATGTCGAAACAAAGCCGCATGCGGAGAGAACACCACACCCAAAATAAGTAATAGAGGCAGGCAGAAAACTATCATTGGAAGCATGGCGATGGCTGCAAAGAGTATTGCTGGCAGCAAAAAAATTGCCCCTCCCACTACAGAGATCATAATGAATGGAAGGCAAATGAGTATCTTTACCATGAAAATAAACATTATGAGCGGCGCAAAAACAATAACAGTCATCGCGCCCAAGGCAAACGAAGAAAGAGAAGTCATCATGTCAGAAGCAGACGAGAAGCTTGGCTGAAGGCTTTCGAACGCTTGAATGATTCTCCTTTTTCTCTCCTTAAACTCTTCAGTATCTAGTTTGAGTCTTTAGTTATGAATATTAAACCTAGTCTTGTCTCACGTACCTTCATTGTGATCCTTTAGGCTTCTTTCCTTCTGCCCCGTGTCTTTCGAGGGTGGGGCTTTATATTGCTCGGGTCGCGCCCATAATGATGGCATTTTTGTAATACGAGCTCTTCAAGAAGAGAAAGATCTTGTTGGGGATGGTTGAGTGGGCTCGGTTGTCGTATTTGATGATTTGAGTTGAGAAGGCTAGGATAGAAGTATAAATAGATTAGAATCGAGTTCCCTGATGACACAACGCTAATGCCGGGTAGTCTGCAAGTGAATCGCGTATTGCGAGTGTTTACGTTGCTAAGCGAGATTCACTGGGCCATGAAGGTTGGGCAACTAATTTCATGGTGAACTATGTATTCTTCTCAATCTCACATCCTCCAGTAGGCAATATAACCCGTATATTTCCCCCTATTACGTTGAAGATTTGACAATCTTAAAAAGTAAAAACGGTGGACGATCTCTCGTTCTGATCCAATCGGGAAACTCCTTCAACTGTTCCTCTGAGGTACCCCACTCTTCAATCTCAGCAAGTACAAAGCCAGCTTCGAGCAAGATACCGATATATGTAGATATCGTTCGATGCTGCTTAACCACACCTTCCGCTAGCCAATTCGTCACCCGTGGTCCCTCCAATAAATACTGATCAAGTGGCCAAACAGACTTCCCCTCGGAGTCCAAAATCCAGTCCGGGTTTTTGGGAGCTGTATATATCGGATGTTCAACAGAAAATATAAAGGCTCCTCCAGGTTTCAAGGACTTGAAAACCTCTGCTACAAGTTCTTCCAAGTTGACGAGGTAATGCAGAGCGAGAGAACTGAAAACAACTCCATATTCCTCTACCGGAAGCTTTAACCCATCAAGATCCGCTTGCTCATACTCAATTGCGGAGTCTTCTGGGAATTTCCGAGCCTTCTCAAGCATATTCCGAGAGAGATCAATCCCTCGAGCCGAAATCGCACCATTTTCCCGTGCCCATCGACACGCCCAGCCAAAACCACATCCTAAGTCGAGGAACTTGGTTTCATGAAGTGATGGGATCCAAGATTTTAATTTGGGCCATTCTGGTGCCGCAGAGAGACCGTGGAGTTGACGAGGGAGTAGAATGTACTCTTTGAAGAAGTTTGGGTCGTCATAGATGTTTTGTGTCATTTTGAACTCGTTGTATAGGGCTTGGGGTTGTGATCTCAAGATAGTTTAAATCTTCCTCTTAAGGTTGGCAAAAACTTCACTGGACGAGGTTTTTTAGGTGGGATTGCATCATTAGAGTGCAGTTGACGTTCCCGCGAAACGGCCAATCAAGTTCTATCCAACTAAGTTCCTCACCTCGTGACCCCGTCTGTTACCCTTAAGGAATTATGAGAACGAGAGAAAGTGTTAATTAAGCTTTGGATAGCTCATCCAGAAAAAAAGAGAATACGATACCTTTTAACATATGCTTACAGCTATTAAGAACACTTTCACAAATCTTGCCAATCAGAGGATAGGTACAGGAAGTGAGGAAAAGTTCTTCCGAGTCAATTGGATATTACATTATTCTATCATTTCCCAACCTTCCCTTGTCTACCCCCCCCCTAATTTGCCTAGCTTCCTCCAGCCATTTCCAAAACACGAATTCAGTAACCCTCTAAGATAACTCCTTTCTCATCTGCATTATATACATGTCTTGCTACCCATTCGTCTCTTGCCTAAATCATCAACACTGCACCTCCCAAGGCGACCATTAGTCCTGCCGCACCAAAACCCGTCTCCCTGGCCATAGCCACACCTAAAGCTTTACTCGAACTCGTGCTCCCCGCCGACTTCGCAGTACTAGTAGCCCTGGTTCCACCAGCCGTCGCACTCCCACTGCCGCTTACGCTCCCTATAGCACTAGAACTTGAGCTCGTCGAGCAAGCACTTGTGCATGGGATTGCACTAGTAAACGGCAGACTTTGAACCTTTGACGCAGAGGCGAAGACCGGACCTTGAACGTCAATTGCTGGGTTTGGCGTTGAACCTGGTCCCTCTGGATTAAGGACGTTATCAATAACATGCAAAACTCCATTGGAAAGGAGAATATCTGTAGTGAGCAATTGGGCAGAATTGATGTAGACGTTATTTCCCGAATGGCGAACTGTGATTTTTCCACCTTGGGCAGTGGTGAAGGTGGTTCCATTTGTAAGGCTCGATGTATACAAGACTTGTCCGGGGATGAAATGGTAATCGAGGACTTTGGAAAGTTGGTCGGTGGTCATATTGAGAATTGCGGGGCCAAGAGCTTGAAATGCCTCGTTTCGCGGGACGAAGAATGTGCTATTTGCCGTCTTGGTGTAATTTTCCGTCTTTTTTGTTTCGAAGAGTGCGCCTTCGAAGGAGGTGAGGTTAAATGAGTGAATGGTGTCGGTCAGATTGGCTGGTGGAATCAATAGCGAGTCAAGGGCTTGAACTACACCTCCATTGAATTTAAGATCCTGTTTGTTTTGTTAATATTAAGCAACTATACCTCCGGAAACTTGCTTACTGTTTGGGTAACAGTGCTTCTTGTCCCCTTTCCACTAACGAATATCACAACATCTCCTGATTGCTTTACGTTTTCCACCACTGCTCCACCTTTTACACTTGTCCACGCTGGGCTTGTCAAAAGTGTAGGTATGAACACAGAATCTCCGGGTATCAACTGGGCAGCAGTTCTTGTTCCGGAGAGTATGTGATATTGAAGGATATTCGTAATGACATCTTGGTTATTCGTTTCGAATGCAGTTTTGAGTTCTGTGTACGGAATTTTGTCAAAGGCGTTGTTGTTTGGAGCAAGAATCTATTGGATTTAGTGGAGTTTTAGAAATGGGAATTTCCTGTACTCACCGTGATTCCGTTTGTCGAAGGCAACGAGAGCAAGATTTGTGGGTATTTCTATTCATGTCCGTCAGCATTGACTCTAGTCCGAAAAAAATAATGTAGTATTGCAGAATCTCGTCGCACTCGTTCATTTCTACTTTTGGAAACAAAAATAGGCTGGATGAGCACCATGTCCGAAAGTTCACTTCATGTAGGAGTGAAAAGTCTCCATTGCACAGAAATCAGCCCCTTCATAGTTCACTTTCACGAAGGATCATCGTGACAAATATCCACCACCGTTTTCGTACTACGTACCTGAATTAATCCGTAGAAGGTAGTCAAATTCTTCTGGCCAGCTAGCAAAGCACCTAGATCCGGGACAGTCTCTTGCGCTCTCGTCCCAGATATATAAATGCTTGCTGCCGTCGCAATCGCGGCCGTCCAACTTTGACACCTCATTCTGGTGAGCTTTCCCCTTTCAAACGTGGGACACAGCGAGGCAATTATTTAGGGCAGTTGCAAAGGGAAAACAAGAATAAAAGAAGCGACAGGACGTTGTCAAAACAACTGCAAATACTGAAGTTGGGGATAACGAGAGAACAACAGCATTTGATTCAAGTGAGGGCTGTTGGAAGAAAAAAAATATAGAGGCAGGGCAATATCGTGAAATGGCCGACAGGGTCATTGTGATGATCTACAGTGCCTTGACAAGGGGGAGGAGCTATACCTTGCGCTGCCCTCCCCTCCCCTATCTGTTGGTTGTGAGGTGTTTGAGTGGAGAGGAGGTGCAGATGGAGGAAGCACTGAAGACAGGGGCGGAAATGGGGGAATTGGAACCCGGGTGGAGAAGGGAGATCGACCGAAAATAGTCGCAGATCATCGTTGGACACGAGCTTCCTAAGTTCGCCTCGGAAGAAAACAACCTCATGTCTTGTGCGCAAGTAGGCCTTGAGCATTTGTTTGACCATTGGTGATTGGTTTGGGTTCCTATCTCTCTTTTTGGAGGGCAAATAGGAATGTTTACGGACCAACGGCCTCGACGTTACGAAGAGCACAATCAGAAGAAATTCTCAGTGTGCTCCGTACTCAATCGGAACTTGAACTCGGAAAGTACTGTACTTGCACCACGGAATGATTTACTTCAGCTCAATTCACCAAACCAACAAGAAAATGAAGATAACCAGAATATCGGAATCTCAACCCCCACGCCAAGTATACGCAAACGCAAAAAGGGTCTGAAACACTCGAATATCAGATTCCGAACGACGAGGAGGAACCCAAGGGGCATTCTAAATAATATCAAAATCCCGAAGAACTGAGTACCAACCACCTGAACTGCACATGAATTTCGATACCAAGGCAATTCTCACTCCAGCTCTTCGGATTTACTTGCCAACCATCACCGCCCTTTGTACAGTTCATGATGCAATTATTGACCAGGAAAATGCACAACACATCCTGCATATCCAAATCTGCATGTTCAGCTCCAATTGTCCACGAATCTGCATGTCTGCAGCATACATCGGAATCCACATCTACATTAGGTACCCAACCTATATGATATCGTTTCCCGCCGCCGCTTTTCCAATACGCAAAACCTCGTATCTGTATGTTGATACCAAAGAAAAAACTTGATACAAACCCTACCAACCCTACCCAACTATTTTCTGCCTTGCTCTCTCTCATGTATTCAGGGACAGGGTCCCCAAACAGTTGTATTGCATGGCGTCCAGTAAGAATATTCGTCTCGCAATCTCCTCCCCTGTCTTGTCAGCAAAAGGAATATGTGTCTAGCGGTAGCGGTACTCGGCACAGAGAGATAGATGTACAGCAAGGATTGTGTCAATGTCCAACTCAGGTAGCGATGGAATAGAGCAAGGGGGTATTGAACTCGTAGCGCTGTTGATTTTGGTGACGGCTGGAGTTTCAATTCCAAAATAGGCACATGTTTTGTCCTACCTCAGGTCGACACCACTTGGCCAGTTCGCAGCCTTGCAGGTGGCAATCCAAAAGGGAGGGGGCTCGAGGGGGGTTATTCTAATGCTGGTCTAAACCGGCTCATAACCACCCAACTCGTTCCGTCCCTCCCAACCACCACCAACGGGTTCTACTTCCCAGGGTCTTCCCTAGGTACAGTACGTACTGTACTGTAGCAGGTAAACCAAATCCTACCCAGTCTGCACAATGTCGGCATTTCTCACTTTGTGAACTTTTGGTAAGAAGCACCATCAGATTATCATACCATCAGCGTCCATCAGCAAACCCATTGCCCCGAAAGTATACCGCAACCTTCCAAGCATCATTCCAACCCCCTATTTCCAAAAAGCAAGCAATCCATAGGACGCAAATCAAATTCACAATAACCCCCCCCTATGTTTCCCGCTCCTCAGACTAACTAAAACCCCTCCCTAAATTAAAGTAAAACATCCTCATAAACTCCCCCCCTTCAAACTTCATAATAAAAAACATATATTTCATCTCCCCAAAAAGCCTCTGTCTCTCTACCTCCCCTCAGCCGCCCACCACCCATTTCCACCTTTCCACCTACAGTAACCACCAAAAAACTCTCCCCAGCCGCCCGCCATCAAAACCACAAACAACCATGATCCCTTCAACTTTTCTCACCGCCTACACAAAGTATCATTCTCAGCCTCTGATCTCGTGCCAACAAACACATACCTCTCACCCCCTGATTCATCCACTTCCCTTCTTCAAGTCGCCCCCAAAAGTCAAAAAAACCCAAAAATCAAAACCCAAAATTAAAAAGCACAACATACCCCCCCCCCTCCCCCAACAACAACAAGGATCAAAATTTCCTCCAATCTTCCAAGTCCTCCCTATTAAAAGTGTCAATGTCTCACAATCCACGACAACGATAACTACCGCAGTCCAATATTTCCATTTCTTCCCACTATTCCCACCCGTTCTCGTCCCTATCTCCTCTCTAGGTATTTCCTCTCTAGGTATCTCTGGTTTTTCCGGCCCCTAAGTTACATTCATTCCCCCCTTCCCCCCTTTCCATTTTCCAATTCTAGCTTTGTTACTGAGTGACTGGTAGGATGTGGTGAATGACTGGTAGGACGTGGCGAATGATGTTTTTAGTTTTGGTTTTACTTGAGATAGGAGAAAAGTTCGTTCATTCAGGGTTGATGGTTGGTGGTTTATGTGTCCATGGTTTATGGTTTCCGTTTATGGTTCTCTCTTATGGTTTTCGTTTACGGACATATTTGCCCATCACTCAGATCTATGTCATGATTGCTCGAAGATCCCATGGCGATCACTAAAAACATCTGCAAAGCAAGAAAACCACAAGTAAGCCGCTTAAAGATAGGCTAGGTACACTTCGACACGACCTCCCTCGCAAAAATAAAACCCTTCCAAATCATGTAACAAAAGTAAAATTAAATTACAAAGTACCAACAAAGCCATCAATTGTGACCATTCATTCCAATTGTAGCGACTGTATTTCTTCAACCTCCCCTCTCCAATGACTCAAAATAAACTAAACTCAAAAAATTGAACGGGGAACGATCCAGATATTATTCCTCTATATACATAAAAAAAAACTCCCCGAAAACCCCCTTATCGCATATTCATGATGATATTTCCCAAATCCCCCCCACACATCCCCAAAGCCCATCGCCCATCCCATCCATCCCTCCCAACTAGTGTGTTATTAACCACTATGTATATATAAATTAAAGAAAGAAAAAAAAACTCATCATATCCCCCCCCCCCTTCTGCAATCCAGTGATTTCACCCCATCCAGTCTATTGTAAATAAAAAAACTCCAATCATTCGTCTCCCCCCTTCAAAAAAAGAGGAGAGGTTCATAGTAAAAAGTAGTGAAAAAGAAAGAAAAGAGTTGGAAAGGACGTATCCCCATCCAAATTTCAAATTAACAATTAATGCCACACAAAGCCCCTTCCTTCCGCCATGAGAAAAATTAATTATCTCCGTTTTCAATGCAAGGTAGAAAGAAAGGTAAAAGAAGAAGAAAAATGCCTCGTCGTTGCCGAATTAATGAAAAAAAAAAGCCACATATACAAATGGTATTGAAGAGGGTGTGTTCCAAAACTCCTTATTTTCTACCCATAACTTCCTTATGCAAATTGGAGAGAGAGAATGTCGCGAAAAGCCAAATTTTTCTTCCGTTATTTACCACGAAAATGTCATCAAAGCAGGGTTTAATGCAAGTGGCAAGAGCAAGTGACTAGCCGTGACCGTAGCCATGGGTAGAATGGCAACGAAATCCTTGATCTTCCAATCGTATGGGACGAATGGTGCGGTGGCGAGGATAACCATACCGACTATGCCGAGGATGGAGAAGATCATGGAGAACTTGAACTTCTTCAAGACCTTGGGGACTTCGATGAAGAAGTTGGAGAATTCGGCTTCTTTGGATGTCGCACCCCACGTCATGTCGATTTCGAACATGTGAGCGAGGAGAGCTTGTGAGACGTGGAGCGAGAGACCACCTAGGAAGATCGCCAGCATGATTGTCCACTTAAAGTTTTCGAACAGCGCGTAGAGAAGGGAACGTTCACCGATTCTGTATCGCATGACAGCGAGCGCGATGTTTCCGAGTCCGTTGAAGACAATGATGATGGAGAACCAAACTTTCCATGAATCCACGTAGTATTTGTCCAGGTAACCGTTGAACCAACCGATGGCGAAATAATTGGCAGTTGTCATGATCCAAGCAGCTCCGATAGCATAGTAGGTACCGATATAAGAGATAATGGTGATCTTGGATGTGAAACGAATGTTAGAGAACAAGAATTTGCGGAAAAGTGGTGTGAATGGACCCTTGTAGATCCACTTGCGGATTGGGTAGAAGAGAAGTTCGTTACAGCCGTAAGCATATTTCTCCCATCGAGCAAGTTCATCGTAGACAGTAAGCGATACTCCTTCCTTGAATCCATCACCTGCCCAAGCGGCGAGACGAATCGTGTAGCCATTAACTTGAAGACGCAAAGACATATCGAAATCCTCGGATACGTGGGATTCAGACCAGAATTTCTCATATCCATCCTCATCCTCGTATGAGACTTGTTGAATGGCAGACCAGCGAAGGATAGCATTGTGTCCGACAAAAGGAGCAACATCACCGTTGGAAACAGTATATCGAATAGCAGTGTAGATGAGATTGGTGAAGAAAGTGATACCGTTTTCGAAGTAGGTGTGTACGACTTGCATGACACCGGAGGAGAATTGCATGATGCCGACTTCGGGGGATTGTTCCATCTCGGAGCAGGCATCGAGTAAGCAATCGGCAGGAACACGAGTATCGGAATCAACTGATTTTGTTTAGTTCTTACTCTGTAACTGCAAAAATGAGGGTACATACTCAATAAGATGTAATCTCCAACACGAATGTTTCCATCGGCCCAAGCACGTCCATTGTCCTCGAGAGCCTCCTTGAGACATCTTTCATAAGCTTGAGCTTCATCGGCTTGGGTCCAGTCAACTGGTCGTTGAATCATGCACAGCTTTTCTTCGACCATACAGGAGATGTGGAGAGCGAAATTCATGTTGGAGGCCTATTGGAGGATAATGTTAGCTTTCAGTTGTTATAATTGGTCAGTGGAAGAGTGGATAATTCCGCTTAGTGGGCTGGAATGTGGGTTTTTGCTCGTAAACATCGCAACGTCAGACGTACCTTCTTGACTACGAGAGTTGTTAGCATTGATCAACCGATTTGAGTGGGAGTAGAGCTTACATTTTCCTTTTCTGATAAAGTTATCACCGTGTTTCGGTCTTGCGACCCAGCCGATGCTGTGGTCAGCATAGAACTCGATTCTAGCACGTCGTTCCTCCTCATCAATGATCTGAAGACCATCATCGTTGACAAACATATTAGCGGATCCACCTTGCAACTCATAAGTTGAGATGGCTTGCTTGATGGATTTGACAGTGGGTGCGATGACAGAGCTTAGACCTTCCTTGTAAACAGGGCATTGGATGGTGATGTGAGGAAGAGTCTGCCCCTGAATTCGCGGAGGAGCACGAGCCGAGTAAAACTTCGAGTTGAGGGTCAATTGTCGAACCGGACCGAAGAGTTGGGCCAAACATCCGACAATAACTTGTGCGAAGAAGAGGGTGAAGAAGATTTGGACGGGCGTCAGACAGAGGAGTGCCAACCGAGTGTACTTTCCGTCGACTGCAACTCCCTTGGCAAGTTCTCGAGCTCCAGCACCCAACGATGTCATGATCAGAATGAGTGTTAGAGCTACCAGAACGGTGTTTTGCAAATGCAAACCACGCTTTTCTGGGATGATCTCTCCAGTTTCCTCATCAATTTCGTATACTCCTGCGTTTGCTTCTTTCTTCTCATCTTCGCCATCATCGTCACCAGTTTTCCAAACAAGTTCCATTAGTTCAGACTCAATTGCTTTGGCACGCTGTACCAGGTGCAACGCCTCGTCATCCCAAACCACCAATAGAGCGTCGGAGGCGACAAAGGCTGCGAATTGATGTTTACGAGCACGGGGAAGATCTTCAATCGTTGGAAGAATCTGAATGCGTAGACCATTAAGTAAGGGGACGTCTACCGCATCAGGCGACCATTGAAGGAAGGTTTTGATAACTCTCGAATTGACCGTCATTGCACACTGGAGAGTCAGTATAATTTCAAGTGGGGGATATTCGGGATCATACTTGAACATTAAGTGCTGCACAAGCTGCAGCGAAAGGGGAATTGCCCAATTGTGGCGGGCAAGCCATGTACGTGTTTTTCGACTTTCTCAGTAAAACACCTTCTATTTCACCACTTCCATCACTGACCCAGAGTTGTGAACATTGCTGTTGGTATAGGTAGTTTACCATCACCTCATGCTTTATGTCGTCTAAGAAAGTTGAACTTTGGGTTGATCGGTTGGAAAGTGAATTCCTCGATGAACCGAATCTCGACTGAGGAGGCTGCAATTCCATGTTATAACTTGGTTGTGGTGAGGATGAGACTGGCTTTTCGGAAACCGCTCCCACCGGTTCCGGCTTCTTCGTCTTGAAGTAACTTCCCAAACCCATGGTGTCGGTTGTTTGTTGAGATTATGATATAAAACGATAGTTCAAGACGTCTCGCGTCGGTTGAGGTTGGACTGCGGAGAGTACGTCTCCTTGAGCGAGTGACTTGAGGCGAGGGAGCTATGAGCAGTTCATGGATATTAAAACTCCCTGGTCGACCTTTGTTGGTAGGTGCAGATCAACGAAAGTCGATGTTTGTCGAGTGGAGTAGAAGTGCCTCGCTCTCCTTGTATGCTTGTGGTGGAGTGAGAGGAGGTTGGCGGGGAGGAAGTATCTCTTTTACCTGTGGACACCAATTATTCGTAACGAGAGTTGAACAACGAAGGTGACGGGGCGAGAACCCTAGTATATCGATCTGGGATGTAAAAAGTACGATAGATGAGAGAAAGACCCGAGAGAAAGGCAAGAAAAGAACAGAGCCCCCTGGTCTGGTGTGGCCGAGCTGGAGGGGACAGCAGCGGCGAGAAGCTAGGTATGCGGGTTTTGGCTGGGTTCTCACAAGACCAAAGGTTATTGTCCAGGGTCGAAGGTCGACTCCAGGGGGGAGGGAAGAAGATCCAGGATCCAAGGAGCGTGGTTTGTGGGTCTGCTATCTCCAAGTCTAGACGCGGGAGGGGTGAGAGGGCGAAAAAGTCGAGTTGACGCTGACCAGGTTCTGCTCTTGTATTGTTTTGGCTGGATATGTTCAGAACTAGGCGCGCAGGCGTTTTGGGGAGGGGAGACCTTTTCGTCCTTTAGATGTTTCTTGAGCAGTCAGAGACGATACAGCCACACGGCGCCACGATGGACGGGCCTGCTGCCACTTGCAGGGGAGATGGAGGGGAGAGGGAGGAGAGCGGGAGAGGAGGGCAATCTGGAGGCGGACGCTCAGTGGAAACGAGTTGGGGCACTGGAGATGGTGGAGCGTGGTGTTGACGGAGAGTTTCGTTTGTTTTTTCGAAGGTGAAGAAAATGGTGGTAAGCTGTGGTGGAAGTGCTTGGCAAGGGAGAGAAGAAATGGGTGAGTGAAGTACCAAAACGTTTGTTGTTGTTTGGTGGGTGTGATTTTGTATGTGGTGTTCGGTGAGCAATTGCAAACGACGATTTATTTACTTCCGACCCTCCACACCAGCTGCAGTGCAGTATGTTGGGCTTTCCACCTTCAGGGTCATCGGATGCTTTTCAGGCGAGGCAACTGCTGGCCGCTCAGCGCAGCTCAACACAGCTCAACACAGTTCAGGGTCAAATGGAACCTGCACTGCCCTGCAGGAATCTGTAGCACAGGCTTCTCAGGCTAACCTTACACAGCTTCTATTCTTCCTGTGGTGGTTAAGGTTACAGTACAGGTGGTTACAATACCGGTACCTCGCCGATTCTCAACAACAGCTCAATAGGAGCTCTCCCGCTAAGGATTTCACCTCGGGTGTCACTTTAAACCTCATCGGCGACTTCAACTGGAAAATAATTCTTAGTCGTACGAAAATTCTATGAGGGCTTCTTGCTCATCGAAATAAACAAGATCTCTTCCAAAATACCAGAAGCTTCACTCAGACAAACTTCAGAAGATGCCAGGCCAGGCCAGGCAGGGCAATCAGAACATCCAAAATGACCCAAACATCTCACCTTCGTATTCTTCTAGCCAGGAACCAGCGCTGTCAATCTTAGCTGCCCCCGCTCTTACTGTCCCGCTCGAATCCACCTAGACGTTGTATTGTGGAGTCGGTGACATGGGATCCATGCTCCACGTATCTGCAGACATTCTCCCACCATCACCATCACCATCACCCACCAAACTCTCCCCCTCCCTCCTTCTCCCAAGCCCCTCCCTCCGAATGCCTTCCTAATCCGGAAATGCAACTCCTCCCCCTTGGCGGGCACTTTAATGATCCCTCCGAAATCAATCACTTCCTAAGCGGCAGGCTGGATCCCCCGATAAGCTTCAATGTTTTGGGGGAGAAGAATTGAATTCTTCGATGCATTGCTTCTTTGCCCCTCTTTTACGAGTACGCTGTGAGTTGGTACTTGTGGAGCTTCGCATGACGACCGAGGAATTGAATCCGAACTACCTAGGTACGGGTGAGTCGAGAATCCTGTCCCCTCCTACGAGCTCATTGCCCAATTCTATGAAGCTCGAGAATAAATATACGGTACATATCTATAACTCCGTAAATCCAGTCACATATGGTTAAAAAAACCGCGTGCCGAACTCCCCCCCAAATACTTACTGGTACTCAATACATGAAAATCTGCAGGTGAAATCAGCTGATTCCGTATTCCCCAAACCCGAATACCTGCTTTGCAGACAGACAATGCCCAGGGATATCAATGACGAAAATGTAACGTTGAGGTGCATATTCTCAGGGTATCCCATCAGGCAGCTATTTTAAAAAAAGAGGCATGTATCGAGTACCCTCCCTCAACCCTTCTCCCATTGTGATTCTTGAAACTCAGGGGGGACAAGTATCTTTGATGTCAAAATCGGTAGATGGGAAATTCGCTGAGTGAGAAAAGACGGTCATCGTTTACGAGGAAGGATAGTATGGCAAAGATATGGTTTGTATACTACGAAGAGAGGATTCTTACGAAGCGGGTGAGTTGAGAAGAGTAGAGGTACTCCGTGCCGTCCCACGGACATCTTTTCTCTTCGTGATGGCAATCGAAGAAAGCCCATGTCTTGGGTGGCGTCAGGCGTGGGGGCTCGCTGTTTTAAGGATTGATAAGGAGAGAGATGATGGGTGAGTGAACGGACGAAAAGGATAGGAACAGGAAAGGATCGGTCAGAGCGGCCGAGAAGACCTAAGCCTCAAAGGTCTCGGGTCCAACGTTCTCAAACATGATACTCGAGTGAACAACTACGAGCAGACATTATCGACTGGATTTTCGGCTTCGCGCGTCTTCAATTGGTGATGTTTACGGAGAGAGGGTATTGAGTTGTTGGGATTTTGGAGGTCAAAACTTCTTATCCTATACCCACAGAGCTCAATAGATACCTCTTCCAGACTTGTGGCGGCATCCAATTCAAGCCACCAACGGTCAACTTCACTTCTTTCAGCAAGCTTATTCAACCTCCCGATATGTGTTAGGTTCCGATTGGAGAGGAAAACCTCCGATTAAGAGTTGGAAACTTGGTTGCCTGCTGTAGATCGAACCGCTATCAAAATACACTCGTAAATAGCAAAAAAAGAAACCTATCACAGGTATGACTGCAGCATACTTGGTTGAAACTTCAAGGATTGACTCTCTGGAATAGCCCAAAGCCCTACGCATTGACGGGGCCTATCTGACGGTACAGTACGCCGTACGAAGTATATTTGACGAGATATCAATCTCAACCATGCAGGTTGCGTTGTCAAAAGACCCAGGACCAGGCTTATGGGAACGAGATCTTTGCAAAACCCAGTTACCAGAACAACCTTCAGGGTCTGGTTCGAGCCTCAATGTCTCCGCTTCCAAGTTCCAGCTTCTCACCTCTCTCACGGACCGGTCCTTCCTCGTATCAAAAAGAGACAACAAGACTGCAATGGAGTTGGCGATCCTCGTCGAAGCAGTCCTCCCATTCGTTTTCATGATCCCGCTCCCCTGAGTTGTCTGACAGAGGCCCGTCGACGTTTCTTAGCGAGAAGTCAGACCGCCCGCAATCAGATGTTGAGAGTAGCATTATTGGAAATCTACACTCTCCAGATTCTGCCTTCTGTCTCTTTTCGGGGTCTTTGGGCGGAAGTGCCAAAGTACCAGCCGCCTCGGTTTGCCCTCGTCACAATATCTATTTCCGTGCCGACTTTCCAACTACGGAGTACGGCCCCCAGCCTCTTTGCAGCCACTTTGCAGCCATCATGCACATGGTTCACCGGGTTCATCTGGAAATCACTTCATCACTGCAGCAATTTGTTGGGACCCCAAGGTAGTGTCACACTGTAGCAAGCCGTGTGTTACAGCAGGAGTTCATGAAAGATACATTCATACAATACCGAAAAGTCGAGGCCCGCACTGAGACACGTGGAAACAGCGATAATCAGTGCAACAACCTGCTTTACGAAAAGGATTGCCATGGATGACTCAGAGAACTCCCACGCCTTGTCCGGATGCCAAAAAAGCCGCAAACTAATTTGCTTCGGGTCAGGCAGGTAGCAAGCAGGTTCGTTTGCAATCTGGTTGGCGAAAAGCAGTAAGCAGTGAGGTGATTGTTGTGTCCCAACTGTGAGTATATTGAGAATGGTACACATATGGTTGCTCCAATATATCTGCACTCAGCTCTGCATCCTGCAAGCTAAACCTTCGGTGTAATCGACAACCATACATCCCACCGTCCCACCAGAACAGAATCAGAGCAGTCAACGAAAGAAGATGCTTGTGATACTCTCCCAGTGACACAACTCGTGGCCTCGGGCCTTCTTGCACTTTCAAAGAATCCCCAGTCCACTTGATAGATCTGACTCCTTCGTAAAGAAGCCCAGTGGGCATTCTCCCGCCTCGTCCATGTCCCACGGTGAACGTCTTTCCGCTCCCAATTGTACCTAGAGTCATCTAGACCCAATAATTCCTTCAGTACACGGTACTTCGATTCTCCTTCACCGTACCCCCACAGAACCATGACTCCACGCTGTCCTGTAGGCCACGTACCATGGAAGGAAAATCACAATAGAACATTCGATAAGTAAGATCTCATAAACACCATCCAAAAGCAGCTTCTCCAAACGAACGTCCAATATCCCAAGTAAAGCCCATGATGAAAAAAATAAAATGAAAATGAAACTGAAAAAGAGGGCAACCAACATCTCCAATGCCACCATCATAAGAATGCCAAAAAAAAACGCCTAAAGTAGTAATGCCAAAATCTGTAACCCTCGTATTCCGCCCAGATGACCCCAAGCCCGATACCTCGCAGGGCAATATCTGCCGCCCGAGTTCTGGAATAGATTTATTTCCACATTGGGAAAAGAGATTGTACAGTACGGATAGGTATGAGTGCTAAATAGCAACAAGCCGTGAAGCACTAGCTTCAGTGTCCTTCAAGATCACAAAGCCAAGAAATATTAAAAACTAAAAGCTACTCTGGACACTCGTAGCGATCACATGTTTCAAAGAAAGTTCGCTAATGCAAAAAAGCTAGATCGCGAAGAAGAAGAAAAAAGAAAGGAATGGGGTAAAGCGGAAAAAAGGGGTATTTTAAAGTGAAGAAACTTGACGAATGGAAATATTCCTAGTTCCTGGATTTTCAATAGCCTCTTCATGCGTACCTGGATTGTTCTTAGGGCTTTTGGGGATATTGTCCTTTTCTGTGAGACATCTGATTTGAAGAAGTGTGTTGTTGATAATTTCCACCTTCGAGGGCGGTTGATGATCATGAATATTTTTCGATGTTCTCCCGAAGGAAGGCTTGAAGGGATGATCGGCTTTGAGGGTCATCAGACTCAGGGGGAGCAATGAGAATTTGAGAAAGAAGGGAGGAGATGTTCGAGATGGTGATGTTTTCATTAACCTGCTTTTTCATGACGACATCTTTTGAAGATCGCAACTACCACGTGATTCTGGAAATCTTTCATCTCATGTGATCAACCCCCTTTTTAACAGTACCTATTCACAAAAGCCTACCGATACCTTACCATCTCGTTGGAAGTTAGCTCTAGGACCTAGAATTTCTCAAAATCCAATTGTCCAAACCCCCTCGACCTATTCTCAAGCAACCTAGACCAAACACCCCCCTTTACTATCTAATAATCTCATCAACACAAAAAAAAAAGCCTTCCCGCCTGAGCCCGCCACCCCCTTTTCTCACTTCCTCAAAAAATTCAAGCTTTCAAAAAGAGCGCGTACCTGCAGTCCAATCCAATCCAATCCAATCCAATCCAATCCAAGTCCAGTCAGACTCACTTACCTCGCCTCGTTCCGTGTTGTCTTGCTTTCTTTTTCTTACAGTAAGCCGCGCGCCTTTTCTCTAATTTCCACAAGCTTTTTCGTTTCGGGATATACCGTCGCAAGTTCTCCATCCCGGGAGGCTGAGATCATAAGTAGACCGGGAGGGCTTATCTTGTACGTGGGGGGAGGGGCTTTTGGTTTTCGTTGATGAGGGTTGATTGATTGAGTGAGTGATGCGAGATGGACAGGGGCTGTTGATGTGCAGTGACGTTGAGGAGAATGACTATTTCGCTTAAATTGTTGGAGAGTCGAGAAGTGCTATGGTACCGTAGTTCTGCTGTCAGGTATCGCTACATTGTAAACAGTGCATTGAGTAGTATCAATCTCACATACAACGTAATCTAATCAACGTCCCTCGTACTTGTGTATATTATTTCAATTCGTATTCGCTTGGTTTTCCGTCTCCACTAAGAAAAGAGAATGAAAAAAGGTGAAAATGCACAGAAGCATTCAAATATCTACCCTGACAAAGAAGCAAAAGGATAAGCCCGGTCTAAATATCCCCATGTGCCGTTTCAATTCAAACCCCCAGCGCCAGATTACATGAACCAAAAAATTTCTCCATTTCCATTCAAACAAAAAAACTCGACAAAGGTGCGATTGATATCCCGGCTCCTGGTCCATTCCTTTCTATTCGTTGTCCTCGTTACCATCGCATTGTTTCCATATCTTGACACTGCTGATTTCCATCTGTCCATTCTTCTCCCAAGTTGGCAGCCATTGGTTTCGAGCAGCCCAGAAATCGTTCTTGGCTCGGGGACTTTGGTCAACCCATGGTTTTCCAGATGCGCCATCCTGGAACCAACCATTTGTTCCACCAACTGCCACGTTGAGAATGAGGTAGAACTCTTGATCAAAAGGTGTCTGTTTGCGACCGGTTTGTGACCAAGCATCAACGAGACGAGTACCGTTGGAAAGGGAGCTAGGGAATTGACCACGCTGCCAAAGTGGCTGGTTGAAATTGGTAAACAGAACTTGGAGAAGATTCGAGTCGATATAAGTGAAGATGTATTTCTGAGACCATTCCAATCCAAACTTGTGATAGCCTTTCGAGTAGGTCGTGTGCAAAGCGGCTCTCTTGACGTTTGTTCGCCACCACGCGTCATTGGCTGGGTCAGGTCCCCAATGAAGCGCTGACGATGCAATGTTGTTTCCGCCTTGTTTGTAGGTGTGGTTGTTTCCGCGAGCTTCAAGAATATCAATCTCTCCAGATAGTGGCCAAGGTCCGTAGGTTTCATTTACTGGCAACATCCAAATCGCAGGCCAGAGCCAATCTCCATCTGGTAGCTTTGCGGTGACTTCGACACGTCCATACTTGATAACGGCGCCAGCCTTGGTGTTGATACGTCCAGACTTGACTGGTTGGATGATCGTTCCTTCGGTGGTGTTGGTGACGGAGACACAACTTTTGAGAGAAGATGATGAACAAGTTCCGTCAGCAGTCAAATTAATGATATTATTGGACTCGATCAGGGTGGCGTCCTGAATGGTCGGCTTGATAACGAGTTTTCCATCTTTTATGAAGACATTCTCGTCTGTCAAAGTAGTCTGCTCAAATTGGCCGTTTCTAGTTTTGTTAGCTAAATGCAGCCTACAAGCAGCGAGAGAAAGGTTACCCGAATCCACCAACTTCGGCCTCTTTTGTCCATATGTTGTCTCGGAGACCTTGACTGAAGTCCTCGTCCAGAATGGGGCAGTACTTATGATGTACCACCGATTTAATCCCGTCATATATCAAGAAACCAGCAATTCCCAATCCCAGCGCGAGACCAATCAAAGGAATAATCGTCACCCATTTCTCCTTGGGATCCTTATTTTTCCTCCACGGCTGCTCAACCTCACCCTTCTTCACTCGTCTTGAATGGAAATATCTGGATGGAACCCCGGCGCGAACGGCCGAGGAGGATCCGAACGACGATGCGGGTCTGGATGTGAATGGAGAGGAAAATGGATTTGGTCGAGGTGCTGGAGTTATTTCTTCGCTGAATGGGTTTGTTCTGCTCTCTGGGGTTCCTGGGCGCATTGGAGTCGTTGCCGTGGTAGAAACGGCGCTCCCTCTGTATGTCGATGTATTCTCCATGCTGGCACGAAGTTGAGACGAAATTATATTATTAAGAGGAAAGAACGAGTGTCGTATACAGCGAACAAGACTCAACTTGTCGCAATGAGAGGGCCGTCGATTGGCGACGAAGTTTTGAAGTTGTTGGGGTTATCTTGTGGTGGAATGCGGTCAGTTCAAGATGGAGGAAACAAAAGTTGATGTGGTGGTAGATGGCGATGTGAGAGACCGGGGTACAGAGGATGGGTATGGTACAGTTCAGGCGCGACCAGGCCGGCGATTGCTGGGATACGGATTGGGTGGAGGGGTCGCAGGGAGAGGGTGACAACCGGTTGAACACGGGCCGGAGATGTCACAAACCAGACTCAGCTTTCGTCTAAAGTATTTCGTTTGGGGGTTTGTTTAGTCGTTTGGAGCAATAGAGAATTGTTTGGAGGGCGTCACCAGCGGGCGGGAGAAGGAGGCAAATATCGACCTTGTTTTAGACGAGGCAGCAGAGGATGGCCAGTCAACCCTTACTCTGCTTGAGTACTGTAGGTGAGCGTGAGCGGTGGCTAGCTTCTAATTCGAGGTAGCAGACTAGCAGAATTCCTAGATTTATTTACTTTGCTGCCGCAAGTACATAGGTACAATGCCATCTATCCTTAATAGATTCTGGTGTCCTCGGCTCCCTGGAGAATCAATAGCTCTCCTCTCCCGTACCATTTCGCAATCTCTCTCGCCAGCCAGGCTTCTCGAGTCTCAACACAGCCCATATGAAAAAGCAATAATGGAACATGCTGCGGTGCTTGTGCAACCCAGCCGCCGATATTATCTCACCGCATGCACATGGAGCGTTGTAGCACACCATCTTCTGTAAGCGAGCCTAGGAATGGCCTAGCTTCAACCGCCTGTGGTGTTCTATGTTCTCCTTCTAGAAACGTAAATACATAAACAGTGGATTTGCAGCGGTACCCTCTTTCCCATCTCTGACCACACTGCCGGAGGGAGATTCGGAGCATTCGGTGCTGGCCGATTTGATAAATCATCTAGGTTGATATTGAAGCGACGATGGATAAGGGATGGCTTGGCTAAGAGCAGCGGCGTGGGTGCGGGTGGAGAAAGGATCCCCTGAGTCGGCAGTAGCGTCCCAATGTGAACCCCAGACGCCGTTTACCAAGGATCGTCTAGACTGGATCGGGTAATAAAGCCTAGCGCGCTCATGCCAGGGGCAGACTGTGGCATTGAAGATTCCCAAGGAAGCTTTTCTTTTGCTTCCCTTCGCCAATTTCCGTATTAGTGACCCAAACCACCAAACTTGCGAGACACACGATATCAGCGGGAGACGATCTTTAGGAACCACAGTGGCGAGAACCGCTTAGACTATTCGCAACATTGGACGTCGTCTTATCCCAAGGCTGTGAATTGCCTCCGCGCGAAAAGGTCTCAATGTTTATGTACTCCATCAAAATGCATCGATATGCAGGTTGCCAATGTTCAGGAAAGGCTACAGCATCTCCATCTGGTCTTTCCTTTCCCATTAGTCAATATGTGCATGGTTAGAGTTGCAATATTCGGTTACATTTTAGCCTCGTGGAGTCGTGGATTCCACGCTGACCGACCGAAGCCCTCAACTGAGCTCGGCGGCCAACTCTGAGGACAAAATCTCTGGCCACAGGACTTCTAGAGATAATTGCCATGCTGTCTATCGGCTGGTGGTTGTTTCGAGCAGTTTACAATGGTGCCAAGCGATCACCAGTCTTGTTGCAGTTACCAGGAAGAAGACCTCACCATTCTCTCGTCGATATGCACTTGTCAATATTCAATGGGGCTCCTACGTGCCACTGGTGGCGATTTTGTTATCTATCAGTACTGCTGTCGAAGATCAATTGCAGCATAGCCCTCTCCTATCAACTCAATTCAAGGGTTTCTCCCGGGAAATCGGCTCGATTTATCTCGTCACGGAACTTTTGGTGGGCAAGCTTTCCTATCTTGCATCATATCTGCTCTCCTTCCAGCCAGTTAATCTTTAGTTACTATTCATAGATTTCTCGTTTATGTCGGTCGACTTCACTTGCAGATGGCCAGCGTCATTTGGAGCCAATAAAAGCTTATCTATGGGATCTTCCTGCAACGAAGAAACTTTGACAGCTGTGCTTCCTGGACCATGCTGCCAACTGGCGTTGAATTATTTCGTTGTTGAAGAGGCGGGTTTTGAGAATCAGGATAAACGGTCCGAGTTTCTAGGAACAAGGTCTGTCTCAGTGAGATACACCCGCTCTTCAACACGAGATAGAGAGTTATACGTTGTTGAAGTTTCAGCACAGCGTAACCCTCTATGATGCAAAAGTCATACCACAATCCATTTCAAGATACCTCGGTGCTGAGTGAAATGTTGATCATTGTGGGTTGCCGCAGTATCCACATATCGAGATGTGCGTCAAGGAAGTACAACCTTATCTCAAGAACATGTTTGTAAATTGAACCCCCACTGTCTCCTTTCCCGAAAGCTTGTGCTTGTACGACTACTACTTTACCAGAGCGGTTTTCGATGCATATGCACTCTGCGTCATGTTTTCCAAAATATACTTGATCTGGGACCGAGGCGGTTTGACCTCAGGGGACAGGACAATGCCCCCTTTTGAATTTCCAAGTTGTTTTCTCTCCTTTTACATAAGAAAATTTTGTTTCTGCTCCCTTCTTCCTCAGTATACACTTACTATTTTCTCCGCCATTCTGCTTCACTTCACGGAGGTCTCTCGCTGTTCGTCATCCTTCTTGCAAACTTCCCTTCAGAATGTTGCTGATAATCGAGTTTGAGCACTGTTCTGTTCGTTTTGCTCGTACTTTACGAATACCTACGGCGTTCATTTCATGTCAAATGTCTCTGACTTCCTCCATAGCAAGTCCTTCAAATCTCAAGATCCAAACCACTACACCCTCAATCTCAAACACCCCAACCTCCTCCACACCCCTTCTCAGCTTCCCCCACCATCAAATTCCCATCTAACATCCCTTCACAATCAAACCCATTGGCTGGGCGCAGACAGCCCTAAACATGGTTCTCGAAATCAAAGATTCCATATCCCTTCTAGAAAACCGAAAAAACCATCCTCGTCTCTGGATGAAGTCTACATATTTTAACATAACCCTACTTACCACCCCATGTCCTCGTATTCAACCACCAACCTCTGGGGTCCAGACCTCGTGATCGACAGACTTCTGGCCTTGTTGGGTATATTAAACTTAGGGTTTCTGTTGGGGGCCTTGGAATTTACCCGTTGGCTGGGCGGAAACTTGTTTAGGAAGGTGTGGATGTATTTTGTGGCGCGGGGGGTTGTTTTTTTCTGTTGGTGAAATGTTTTCTTCTTTTTCCTACGCAAGTAATTCTTGGTGGCGTTGTTTTGCGTGGTGAGGAATTATCAAATTATTTTCTTTGGTTGTAGGTATGTGGCTGGAGTGTGGCTAAATTGTACTTGTGTCTTGTCTTGTAGTAGGTCACCTACAATTTACACTGTAAGAATGATTTGCTCGTCTGTTTGTAGGTGACCTACCAATTACCTTACAAAATGTATTTGTCAAATGGTAGATAACCAATAAATTGTCCAAGTTCGCATGGCTGTTTGTAGATCATCTACTAGTCACACTAAGATTCTTCTCCTCTGATAGTAGGTTACCTACAAATTGCTCTGTTAAAGTTTTGCTCGTCTGTTTGTGTTGACTTACCAATTTTCTTGAATTAATCAAATTTCGCCAAAAGTCACATTGCTCTTCTCTATTGGATTCAAGTGTTCTATAATAGTAGTAAGACTTCGAAACCTGACCTACTCGAGAAGTGACGACGGACTGTTCGAAGAAACGGGAACTCGAACTTCTGGTTTAAGAAGCCTTCGCTTCCAGAACTAAGAAATATTTTAGGTAAAAACTTCCCTTAGCAGTTAGAAGTGCTATTACTGCATATCCCGTGAAGCTCACTTACTAGCATATAGCACTCGATATTATAAGAATAGTAAGCAGAGTTTCTAATTATTTTATAGCTAAAGAATTATTAGTCTTCTTAGATAGTCTTATTCGACTACGTTACTACTATGATTTCCTGGTTTAACGATATAGACTTCTATTCTACCTCTATATCCAAACCAGGATTTCAATGTTTCATTCGCTAATTATAAATTATTTGATTTTGTTTAGATATACACTTACTTTTACTATAAATTATATAAAGAATAGAATTATTCTAAAGGCTACTAAACTAACTTAACTGTTTAAACCTTTCTGACTTAATAATTTTAGGTACCTAATAATCTAGAAAGCTATAAACCTTGTTTAATTAAGTTAATTACTTAAGTTATTATTAATATTTAATTTATATAAAGAAACTTACTAAATATATAGTTTGGACTTAATTCTATATTTAAAATATATAGCAATTTTATTCGATTAAGCCAATTAATCTTACTATTATAAACAATTTATTTAAATAAAAATAAAGAAACTTTTTAGAAAGACTAATTTTCCATTTAATCCCTCTATCTCATTTTAATAAAATTAGTAACTTTGTTTAACTAACTTCATTACCCTATATACCACTGAACAATTTATCTTAATCATTGAATTTAGCTGACTCGCTATTAGATAGTGTGAAGTAGTGTTATTATTAAAAATAACATTTAGTGAATAACATTTCCTAGAACCCCAATGACTGAAAGCACATTTAATTCCATGTCTAGGAGTATTAAACTACCTCTCTCTTCTATTAAACGAGAAGAGCCAGTACTCGAAAGTTTTCGGTAATCCCGATAGATTTCATCGATGGTGTTGAAAAATTCGGTTGCGTCTGTAGCAATAGTACTGCCGAAGGGGTCAAATGTAAATCTTTAAGCTAGCAATTCTGAAGGAGTAACCATGGAGGGTTCCTTCTACTCTGATTAAAACCTAAGCTATTCACAGGTCCTAACAAGTCCAGATTTTGCGCAAAACCGATCTACGTTTATCCTCGACGTTATTCTTACTTCCCCTTCAGTTTTAGACTCCTAGAAAGATTTTTCCGTTAGGTCGAGTCTGGAGTTAGTCAGGGGCTCAATGAATGTTTGTGGCCATTCAACGACAAATTTTAGCCGAGATACTTTATGGAATGTATCTTTTGTCTCTAATCATATTGCTAGATGCCTAATACATGGTACTCTAAGTCGTGATAGGAGGTGACTCGGTCAACAAGTGACAGAATACAAATCATGTGCGCTAATTTCCAATTTTTGGGCTTGTGAAACAAATCTCTTTTACAGAAACCAGGTCGGGACTGAAAAACTATTTATCTCACTTATCTATTTTTAATTAATCATGGACAAAGGATTAAGGGAGGTCCCTTTCATCCCTTTCGTAATGATGAAGAATAGCGATAGTTTCTCTTCTCCCGATGTTTTCTGATTTTCTCTTCAACAGGTAAACAACCCGTGCCAGAAAGAGCTTCTATACAGTATACCCAAGGGCAACTCCCGAGATTGCGGAGCACCGAATCATCGCCGGACAGTATACTGATTTCAATAAGAACACTGTCGATGATGAAACCCTCCTGTCATGGGATAATACCCAGCAGGGACTAATCGCATGGATCGTGGAAGTGAACAAAGATGACGCTGCTAAATTGGGAAGCGACGTTGTATACTGACCAGTTGTCAGTAAGTACTGTGCATAGTCTCCGAACGGACGATGGAAAATAATTAACCTCCCCATTTTTTATAGTGACCAAGTCTTAGGCTGAGGAGTTGTTCATAGTTAGGCGAGGTATCGAGTAATAGAGGAAGTGAATTTGACAAGGGACGACGTTTTACTCTATCAGAGCAAGGATTCTTTCGTTACTGTAGTACGAGAAATGGCTATCACTCTGCCAACACAACACTCCATGTACCCATTGCTTGTTGTGCAATTCATAAATTGTCTTGGAGGATTTGGGAGACCGAAGCAGTTGACTTTTAGGTCTTCTGGAACAATACTTTTGAACGTCCTAGGTCGTTTCGCACAACCAAAAACGTAGAAGTAGCCGTTAGCAGACCGAATTATAGCTACCGTCCTTGATTTGGAAAAATTAGTAGTTTATTCTCCAACCAAAACACTTGGTTTTAGGTTGTAAGTCTTGGATGATGAAATGGAAGGGCGAAGGAGATTTCTTTCCTGGGTGGTATCTTCTCCTCTCTATTCCCTTGCTTGTAGGTTCAAGATAATGAATTCCATCTTCGGTCTTCTTTCCCACGGCTCTTCTTGAGTGTTCCCAGTTCCTGGGAACGTGGGGTGATGTCGTGGTCGGGGCCCCGCCAACCTAGGTAAAGAAGCAACCTGAAATGTTTTCACTGCAGCAGAAAGCCCCTTTCTTCTTTTTCATGCATGAGGAAAAAGGAAAAGCATCAGAAGCTGTTCGAATGATGCGCAGAAAGCGATTTACGAGTAAGGGACTGAGAGAAAAAGAGATCCCGTGGGCTGTTTGGAAAATGTACGCGCCGACCTCGGCCCAGTTGCAGGGGAGAGTCACTTGGAAGTCCCCGAAGCTCCGCGATGTCGTGCTGTTGTAGGTCCGGTGGTGATGGAGCTTCAAATGACTGGAGCTCCCCCATTCCATTCACTTCACCACAGACCCCCATCTCTCGTCTTCTTGCAAATTCAAGATTTCACTTCCGTCCTCTATGCCCTCGTAACAGACAGAGACCGTTCCGCCAAAGAATCGGTCTAACCCAAATCCCCGAGGCAGCAATGGCATCCTCACTGACTCCCCTCCTCGCAAACGATTCGTCCTCACTCCACTCTTCTCAGTCTTCGAATTCCTCTCTCGAACGAAATAAGAAGCGAAATGTTAGGCGATATGTTGCCTTTTCCTCCGCTATACTGTCCTGCCTTTGCGCAGGTTCCATAACCACCTACTCTCTCTACGGCCATCTATTCCAAGAACGCCTGCGGTATACCCAACTCCAAGTAAACATCGTCATAATCGCTGCAGAACTCGCTTTATATCTCCCTGTCTCGGTGTTGGGGTATCTCTGCGATCGTATTGGCCCGGCGCCTCTCTCGTTGATGGCTTCTGCTCTGTTTGGGACTGGTTATATGTTGGCGGCTTTTACTTACAAGAGTGGTGCAAAGGATATCATGGGATATACACACGAGAGGGGGTGGCCGTTATGGGTGATGGTTGTTGCGTTTGTTATCATTGGACTGGGAACGACTTGCATGTACCTCAGTGCTGTCACCACATGCGCCAAAAACTTTGGGAAGAGTAGATATAGAGGGATCGCTTTGGCTTCCCCGATTGCTGCTTTTGGGCTGAGTGGAATGTGGCAGTCTCAATTCGGAGCTAGGGTTTTATTTGAGAAGACTTTGGATGGGTCAAGAGGGGATGTGGATGTCTTTAAATACTTTGTGTTTTTGGCAATTACCTTGGTGGCAGTAGGATTGGTGGGAACGATCTTCTTGAAGATTGTGGACGAGGATGAATTGATCGATGAGGCCGTAGAAGAGCTGGAGAGAAGTGGGTTATTGGAGGACAGCGAATTCTTTCGAAGATCAGGTGCTGGCACCTATGGATCAATCAATGATAATTCGGACGAGGAAGCCGCGGATGCGAGACGATTGCAGGACGCAAAAGACCTAGAAGACGAAGAGGCTCGAAAGAAGACCTGGCTGTTGAATGAGGAGACTTCTAGATTCTTGAAAGATAAGACCATGTGGTTTCTTGCCGCTGGTTTCTTCTTCGTTTCTGGTACGTGTAATTGCTCTTGTTCTGCTTTCACTACTAACATCTACATCAGGCCCGGGAGAAGCATTCCTAACAAACCTGGGAACTATCATTGGCACCCTGTACCCCCCTTCTAACAATACCGAAATCCCAACAACGGCGGCCACACATGTCTCAATCGTGGCTATCACCTCGACTATTGCTAGAATCCTCTTTGGCACACTCACCGACGTCTTCGCGCCTGTGTCAACTGGCAACCAATCCCTATCAAATTCGTTCTCTTCCCTTCCACCCAGATCAACTGGCTTCTCTATATCCCGCATCGCCTTCCTGATCCTTACGGCTCTCTTGCTTTCTCTTGGACAAGTCCTCCTAGCCTCCGGGTTGATCCAAAATCACGGCGAACGATTCTGGATCGTATCCACCCTCATCGGAACCGGTTACGGTGCCATCTTCTCACTCACCCCTCTCATAATCACCGTGATATGGGGAGTCGAGAATTTTGGTACAAATTGGGGAATCGTTGCAATGGTCCCAGCATTTGGAGCTTCAGTATGGGGAGTTGTTTACTCAACTGTATACCAATGGGCAGCCAAGAATCAAGCTTTGAGAGCCGACGGAGAGGAAGAGACACTATGCTACGGGAAATCCTGTTATTCTGGAAGCTTTTGGGCGATGGCGATTAGTGTTTGGATTGGCTGTGCTCTCTGGGTGTGGGCGTGGAAGGGGAGAGGTGGGTGGAGTCAGAGGGGAGTTGCTGTTTAGTTGTTTCGATTCTCGTCATTCATTATTGGAGTTTTTTGGGAGCGAGGGGAATGATTGCATTTTGAATTGTATACATGTTTTAGGAGTCTTGTTGGCATAGTTTGCATAGAGCGAGAATACAAGCCTGTGACATGGGTGAAGTATCCACCGTTTGGTGTGAACATTTTTTACAATTTCTATTCTTTTTCGATTCGACATTCTTCTTGGTACTTGATACTATCGTAGTTTTGCTTGTCGTATTTTGTTGATTACTGCATCTCACCGACTTGTTTTTGGCTGCCTATCACATAGTGTTGTGTTATATCGTCGTAGATGCCATGCGTAAGCATCTGGGTCTAGTTTGATATTTTCCTCTTTTGTTGATTGATAACAACAACTTGCTCTGCGAGAAGTCCATTTCTCTTCACCGCAGTAGCTCTTGTGGACAGGATATAAGAGATTCAAGAAATCAAGATTGTCACTCTTCTAAATCTTCGCCGACGGCTTGCTATCTGCCTACTAGAAGAGGCACAATGAGGTCACTTAAAATTCTCCAAAGACACGAGTTCATGACATGGCAGCCCTTCTCAACCGAAATGAAACAATCTGAAGCACATATTCTGTTCATGATGGGCAGAGCTTGTCTTGTTAGGGAGCTATATCCAAGAAAGCCAAGTATAACGAACGATGCCAGGTATATCAGATCAAAGCTTCAGTTCTGAAGAGAGATCGGGACCCCAAATTCCACACGAGTAGAGCTGGATTTCAACTGAATATCCAACTCAGCTTTCACTCGTAAACAGAAAGGTTCACTCTCCTTAACTTAACGACTCTGAAAAGACACGACGCAAATGAACAACAACGCACAGGCAAACAAAAAATCATTAAGAAATGAGGGGACCCCTCTTCAAGACTTCAGACCCACAATCCGAACCTGGAGAAACAAGGGGGGCAACTAACACACGCCCAGACCCTCAAATGCTTGATTGAATCAGGGCCAAGAAGTGTGTCGAACTCTCGCTCTGAACATCAGTACGCGAAACGATAAATCTGGGCCTTAGAAAGGCTCAAGTTGACGATGCGAGGCAAATCGGACGCAAATCCCCCAGGGGGATGAAACAGTCGCGTCCCCGAATCAATTGCGGCGTTGAAGCTCCAGGTCTTGGCTGAGCACTGAACACTGCCAACGAAAAGGGTTGGTCTGTTGGATCCCAACTTGAACTTTCGACATGACAACAAATAATCCATGCAGCTTACTTGTACCAGTCGATCGAACATTTGAAGAAGGCTGGTTCTCCTTTACTCTTTCTTGATTTTCATGCTTCTCTCCTCCAACTTCCAACCTTTGGAGGACAGTATCTGATTGCAACCACATATCTACCCCCAGCACATACGAAGCTCACCATGGACCGAGCAAAAGAGGCTTACCTCGACCATCAAATCACGATGGATCGTGAGAAAGAGGCAGGAGAGAGCCGAGAAGGACTACTACGAAACTACAATCAAGACGATATCAAACCCTCACGAAAGTCACTTGAGAATGCCTACAATTCCGATAGCGAATCCGACCTCGATGCCACCGAATATCTGGACCGAGAGTTGGGTGATGATCATTCACATCCCGCGGATACTGCCTACAGATCAGCCAACGCACTGCGGTCTCTGCGGATGACATTCAATCGTCGATCGAAATGTCTTTTGATTATCCTCTCTGTTTGTATTATCTTCTGGTCAATACTCGCTGGTGGGGGATTCTTTCTATACAAACAGAAGCCTATGGATGGACAGTCACCTCCGTGGTACCCGACCCCGCAGGGAGGAACAGTCAAACAATGGAGTGAAAGTTACAGAAAGGCTGCTGAATTGGTGAAGAAGATGACTCTGGCAGAGAAGGTGAATATCACAACTGGGACTGGATGGCAGATGGGATTGGCAGTTGGAAACACTGGACCAGCAAATAATGTTGGTTTCCCCGGATTGGCATTACAAGATGGACCACTCGGATTGAGATTTGCAGACAATGCCACTGCATTCCCAGCTGGAATTACTGTTGGAGCCACTTGGAACAAGGAGTTGATGTACCTTAGAGGAAAGGCACATGGTCAAGAAGCACGACTCAAGGGAATCAACGTCCTTCTGGGCCCATGTGTTGGACCATTGGGACGAATGCCCGCCGGAGGAAGAAACTGGGAGGGCTTCGGCAGTGACCCTGTGTTGCAAGGAATTGCTGCCGCCCAAACGATCAAGGGAATCCAAGAGGAGGGTGTCATTGCCACGATCAAGCATTTTATTGGCAACGAGCAGGAACACTTCAGACAGAGTTGGGAATGGGGTTTGCCAAACGCCATGTCCTCGAATATCGACGATAGAACTCTTCACGAGATGTACGGATGGCCTTTCCAAGATTCGGTCAAGGCTGGAGTTGCAAGTGTTATGTGCAGTTACCAGATGACCAATAATTCTTACTCATGCGGAAACTCAAAATTGCTGAACGGTATTCTGAAGGATGAATTAGGATTCCAGGGGTTCGTGCAGAGTGACTGGCTCGCTCAAAGATCCGGTGTTGGAAGTGCTTTGGCTGGTTTGGATATGACTATGCCAGGAGATGGTTTGAAGTGGCAAGACGGGAAATCTTTGTGGGGTCCTGAATTGAGCAGATCCGTTCTGAATGGATCATTGCCCATGACAAGACTCAACGATATGGTTACAAGGATTGTTGCTGCTTGGTACCAACTCGGACAAGATGACACGACCAAATTCGATGGAAAAGGCCCAAATTTCTCATCTTGGACCGACGATGAGATGGGACTTATCAATGCTGGTAGCCCCGATGACAAGGATGTAAAATTGGTAAACCAATATATCAATGTTCGGGGGACCGGCGAAGAAGCTCACTCTATTATTGCTCGTGAGGTAGCCACAGAAGGCACAGTTCTAGTCAAGAACGAGGGTAATATTCTACCAATTAGCAAGGACGGATGGCCATCAAGCGAGAACCGTGAAGTTCACATGCGCATTGGTATCTTTGGAGAGGATTCGGGAGAGGGACAAGGGCCAAATGCATGCAAAGACAGAGGTTGTAATCAAGGCACACTTGGTTCTGGATGGGGCTCTGGTGCTGTAGAGTTTCCATATCTCATCACACCGGCAGCTGCTCTCAAAGCCGCCTTCAACAAGGAACTGGTATACGTTACGGATTTCCCAACAAACTCACCACCATTGAAGAAGACACCTGTGATCTTGAAGGAGCAGGATATCTGCGTAGTTTTCGTCAATTCTGATGCTGGAGAGGGTTATATCGCCCATGATGGAGTCAATGGCGATCGAAATGATTTGAATTTGCAAAAAGGGGGTGATACCCTTATCAAGGATGTTTCTGCCGGGTGTGGTGGTGGAAAGGGAAGCACAGTCGTTGTAGTTCATTCGGTCGGGCCAGTCATTGTGGATAAATGGGTGAACCTTCCAGGCGTCAAAGCCGTGATTATGGCCAATTTACCTGGTCAAGAAAGTGGCAATGCCATCGCAAATATTATCATCGGAAACACCAATCCAAGCGGCAAGCTCCCTTACACAGTCGGTAAATCGCTCGAGGATTACGGACCTGGAGCCAAGATCATGTACTACCCTAATGGAATCGTCCCACAACAGGATTTCAAGGAAGGGTTATACATTGACTACCGACATTTTGACAAATTTGGTGTAGAGCCTACCTACGAGTTCGGATTTGGGCTGTCTTATACCACTTTTGAGTTTGCAAACCTTGTCGTCACTCCGGTGCTGAAGAAGTCGGCACTTCCTGCACCTCGCCCAAGCGGCATCTCTCCACCAAAGTTCGACGACAAGGTCCCAGACGTCAACGAAGCCCTTTGGCCTGCGGACTTCCGCAAATTGAAGAAATTCATCTATCCCTACCTTGACAAATTTTCGGAAATCGAGGAAGGACTTGGAAGTTATCCATATCCCGACGGTTACGATTTTGAACAAGCTCCTTCACAGGCTGGGGGTGACGAAGGCGGTAATCCAGGTAAGATTTCTCAACTCCAGATGATACCATTTTTTGCTAACCAGACGCTTAGATTTATGGAATACATACGCAACTACCTCCGTCGACATCACCAACACCGGCTTAGTAGGCGGAAAAGAAGTAGCCCAACTATACCTCTCATTTTCTGATTTGCAAGGCGAGGCCAAGAAAGTAGATTTTCCAGTCCGAGTCCTTCGTGGCTTCGAAAAGATATATCTCAAACCGAATGAGACGCAAACCGTGACTTTCAATTTGACTAGGAGAGATCTCAGTTATTGGGATGTTGTGCAGCAAAATTGGGTTATGCCCACTGGTGGCAAGATTACGGTTAGGGTTGGCGCTAGTTCGAGGGATCTCAGGTTGACGGGTTGGTACTAATGAATTGGCTATGGAAGTGGAGGGTTTTGAAAGGCAGGGGATTTATGGATGGAGTTTGGAGTTTAGATTGGGAAATCAGACTGGTGTTTTATCATACATTGTATGAGGTGGAGTTAGATATTTCATAGGCTCCTAGGACTAGAACCAATCTAGACTAAATGGATACGCCGACTTAGCATCGCTTAACGTCTTCGAACCCCCTTACTGACATTCGCAGTAGTCAATTCTTCCAAGTTGTAAGTTCTCTACCTTCTTTCCTGGACACAATCTCATCTTCAAAACACCTAACATGGTGTATTTGTTAGTAATCTACTTGAAAGCAGACTTGGACCGGTTCGTTAAATGTGTCAACCCCTGGTGGGTTAGGTAGGGAGACCACCTAGGTAGTATTTGTGTTTCTAGAAGTGGGTGGAAAGAATCAATCCCGACAATAACCCAGATGGAACTCTCCGCATGGTAGAGTGGGAGACGTGGCTGTCAAGCGATGGACAAAATAAGGAGACCTCAACCCAGTATCAACCCGAATTCGTTTCTCAATTTGGAGCAATTCGGCTACGTTTTTTTATACCAACAATTCTAAGCGCTTTGCAGTCCAGAACTCCATGTCCTACCTCGAGAATTCACGATGACGTCGGGTATTTATCTTAGGTATGGGTCTGGTCATTGGCCGAGGCCCACTTCCCAGAGAATTTGATTGGCTTGTTATGACAGGGCCAGCTTTCAAGCTAGCTCACAATCTTGAGCTCTTATCGCTGAGGCAGGTTTGTCTCCTCCATTTCTAAACCTAACCTACAATCATACTCGTACGGTAACAGTGAAGCCTTTTTGGAACCCTCAACTCCTAAGCATCTTCTAACCACCAGCGCTATTACCTTGGATCTCCTTCTTTTATCTTACCAACGCCCTTGCTTTCATTTCTCACCAATTGCTCCAGAGAAACACACCCTACCCCGCCAAATCCCAAAGATGCCGGACGCCCAGATAACCCTAGAATCCCTCCCAAAACTTCTCGAAAATGACACCAAGGTCAAGCTCGCAGGAATAGACGTGGATGGCATTCTGCGAGGCAAATTGGTCTCCAAGAAGAAATTCTTGGGTATTGCAAAGGAGGGCTTTGGCTTTTGTTCTGTTATCTTTGGATGGGACATGCATGATCAGACATACTTTCGAGAATTAAAGATTAGCAATGCCGAAAATGGTTATCATGATATTATCGCCATTCCAGATCTACAAAGCTTCCGAAGAATTCCTTGGGAAGACGATGTGCCCTTCTTCCTGGTCAGCTTTTTTGACCCGGACTCCCAAGAACCTGTCAGCGTATGCCCTAGAGGTCTTTTAAAGACGGCACTAGAAAAGCTGCAAGCCAATGGTCTTGGGGCTATGGCTGGAGGTAAGGAGGACCAGTTTTTTAATGATAGCATCACTGACAAGAAGTACAGCGGAATACGAATTCTTCCAATTCAAAGCTCCAGCCAGTAACTCGGAAGCTCCAATTGCCGAAAGAAATACCTCCTCGACAGCCACCTTCCTACAAAATAACCCAGTCGATTCGCTACCCTCATTGACCGAAGGCATGTTTGGTTATAGTTTGACTCGACCGGTACATAACAAGGACTATTACTATGGTATCTTCGATGCATGCGAGAAATTCAACTGCGGAATTGAAGGATGGCATACGGAGAGTGGGCCCGGTGTTTTTGAGGCCGCATTATCTTTTGGAGAAATCCAGCAGATGGCAGACAAAGCAAGCTTGTTCAAGTAAGCCTAGTGACTGAGTAGCCGAAACAAAAACTAATTCATATGTAGGTACGTGGTGAAATCCGTCGCAACACAGTATGGAATTACTCCATGCTTCATGGCCAAACCCCGACAAGGTCTGCCAGGAAACAGTGGGCATATGCACATTTCAATTGTTGATAAAAGTGGGAAGAATCTCTTTTTTCGAGAAGAGAAGGACACCGATGCGCCATGGAAAGATATCGAAAACTTATCAGATATGGGCAGACATTTCTTAGCTGGTCTATTGGAAGGACTCCCAGATGTGATGCCCTTGGTCGCTCCCACTGTGAATTCTTACAAGCGTTTGGTTGAGAATTTTTGGGCGCCAGTCACCGTCTCTTGGGGCTTGGAACATCGTGCTGCATCTATTCGATTGATCGCACCACCCACTTCAAAACCAGGAGCCACTCGTTTCGAAGTTCGTGTTCCTGGAGCAGATGCCAATCCATTTTATGTTCTTTCGGCCATTCTAGCATTGGGGTGGAGAGGAGTTGAAAAGAAGCTGGAAATTCAACAACCCCCGCTTGGAAAGGGACAAGATGTTGGTGGCAAAGCTGATCCTGGAGTACGGCTGGCAAAAAGTTTGAAGGAAGCGACCGAGCGATTCGCGAGACCTGAAAGCGTGGCACGTGAAGTATTCGGTGATGAATTCGTGGACCATTACGCTGGAACCAGGGAACATGAGATCCGACTGTGGGATGAGGCCGTGACAGATTGGTATGTTTTCGAGCAGTTTTGTTGTTCCCAATACTAATTTTATCTTAGGGAGGTCAAGAGATACATCGAGACCGTCTGATGACGACAACATTAGTGGGAGAGTTTTTCCAAGCCACGGAAAGCCATGTACGCTTAGTGGCTCAGCGAGGACTAGATTTGCTGGTCCTACTTTTCGGTTAGCTATCTTGTCTAGACTTTTTGTCGACAGCGACGATATTAATTTCATGATTTACTTTTTTACCTTTTCTCCCTGATTTTTGGTATTGTGTCTGAGAGTTGCTTATCAAATATGTACGGTCGCTAGTGGGCATTCCTTCCGACTCGGAAAGCTCTTAGTCCGAGGATCATGTTAGTACTGATTTTCATGATGGCTTGCCACCCAACCTTAAAGCTAAGCTTGAAGTGGTTTATTACTGGGTAGCCGATACTGACTGCCGTTTTTATTGTGCATTCTCCATGCCGGAAGATCATCACGGGAGGCTCGGCAGACTAAGGATATATGGTGCTATCGAATTTACTCCCAGCTTTACGCGTCTCTCCACGACATTGCTCCTGAGCTTGGCGATCTTTGTTGCGCGTCGGATACTCTCCACTACCACCACAAAGTTGCGGTTGCCCCTTGTATTATGCGTTGGCTCCTTGATGGGAGCTGTTAGGACAGTCGTCATTGAGATATGCAGCGGCCTTTGCTGAAAGTCTGAGACGTCCATCAGCCTTTTATATCACTCATGTTTTCCCTCGGCCTTTTCCATTTTATTCATACCCTTTTATTATTACAAGAAGTCTACTTTGCCTCAACATGCGTCTCTCAACTATTTCTGCCCTCCTCTCTGGGGCGAGCTTTGTACAAAGCTTTCCCGCTATGAAACGACAAAGCACCGGGAATAGCACTACCAATAGCACGAGTACAACTGTTGACTTCTCAGCACCACCAGGAGGAGACGTTGATATTCTCAACTACGCCCTCACTCTCGAATATCTTGAGAGAAAGTTCTACCAGGAGGGTTTGAACAACTTCACCCAAGCTCAATTCGTTGCAGCCGGTTTCCCTGATCCCTTCTATGCAAACTTGCAGGAGATATATGGAGATGAGCAGGCCAGTTTCTGTCGACTGCTGATTTCAACATATGCTAACAAATATTTAGACTCACGTAAAGTACTTCGACATTGCTCTAACCACAGCTGGGGCTACTCCGGTCCAGGAAGCAACTTATGCTTTCGGGGTGACAGATGTCAGATCATTTGTTGGACTGGCTTCAGTGCTTGAGGGTGTTGGTGTTTCAGCATATCTCGGCGCAGCAGCAGCCATTATCAACAAGCAATACCTCAACGTTGCTGGATCCATTTTGGTTGTTGAATCTCGTCACAGCTCTTACATCAGATCTTCCCTCAATCAATCCCCGTTCCCAAAGGCCTTCGATACTCCTCTGGCATTCAACCAAGTCTACTCTCTCGCAGCACAATTCATCACCGGATTCGCCTCAGGAGCTGCACCACTCCCCTTCAAGGCTTTCCCAACTCTTGCAATTCAAGCCTCAGTTCCTAGCGTTGGATCTCCAGTCACCTTCCTCGGCGCCCAATCCAAGGCTGTCAACTCCAGCCTCATCACCGCCGATACTCCCATCTATGCTGTCTTCTTCTCTGGGGTCGACACTTATTACGCCCCAGCCATTCCAAACGGTGGAGACCTCACCGCCCGCTTTCCCGCAGGTACCAACTCTACTCTTCGTGCTGCGGGACAAGTCTATGTTGTTCTTTCTACTGCCGATGGTGTCAACTCTACTGTTGTTGATGCGAACACTATTTCTGGCGTTGGCATTCTTGAGGTTGCTGGTCCTGGAAGTGGAAATTCGACGATCTCGAGTTTGTCAAACAACTCTAACAACTCTAACAAATCTGCTTACTCGGTTAAGTCAACGAAGTATTGAGGACCACAGTATTATAATGAGATTCATAATTAGGCTCTCCTCCCGAGATGATTTTCTCGATTGGAGGTATGGCGCGGAGAAAAGTACGTAGATTTCTTGATTTTAGATTCATCGGCTTTAATGTTTAGTGTTATATGACAATCCAAAAGTTTTCTGCTGAACAAGCTGTTATGCTCTCCCTGTCTTTGGACCCAGAATATCTTTGTTTGCATCACAACTATGATGTCATGAAGAACTTCAGCTCATGACCCAGAGCAAATAGTGGAGTTTATATTTGCAGGGTGTCAGCCTAAGCTCTTTACGCCTGGGCTTAACCTTATTTCGTCGCATTACGAAAGACAGAACTGAAAACAGCAGTACACTATACTCTTCACGATACCAAAGGAAAGGACTTCCTTATCGCAAAATGTTTTGACAATCGCCTTAAAGACGCTGAACTCAATCATGTCCGCTCAAGCTCCTCAATTAGATAAAAGTAGCACTGACACGACAACTCAAACACAACTCTTTATCTCCCTATTACTCTTAAATCCCCACTAATACCTCCCAATATTTCCTGTCCAGCCTTCAACTTCTTACCCCACACCCCTGCCATCCTCGAATAGAAGACTTTTGGCTGGGATACCTCCGAAATCCATACATCGCTCAGCCTCACACCCACGAAATAAACGCTTAAACGAAAACTGGGGAAGGAAGCTCCGAACACTAAATATAGGTTAATAAAAGATACCCTGCTACTGGACTTATTTTGCGAGCACTACCTCGGGGAAGACTGGTCAAAAATATAGTGATAGCCTGTTTTCATATTCATGAGACATCCTGAAACTTACTGGTGGATGGCAAGCCGCCAGCATCGTCTTCACTCATTCAAACAATTTTCATTGATTATTATCAAGCAACATCAACCAACTATCCTATGGTTTTTCCACATACATCCCACCTCAATACAATGAAGGCTAACCACAAATATGAATACGCCGAGAAACAAAGCAAAAAAGACCTAAACATCCTGAATAAAATACAATTGCTCACGATCCAACAGCACCCAACCCAGGAGTCTTGAAATCGGCCAACCCAGAAGGCCAGTTACCAATACCAGCTGCATCAGCAATATCTCCACCAATTCTGATCCACTCAGCCTCACCCGGTGTTGGTCCGTCGAGAACGAAAATCATGTACCATCCTGGTGGAGCGACATGGGCAGTTGGTGGTGTTGTAATTGTACAAGTTGCGGCGTTTGCAGCACCTGCACATCCAACATTGAGGAAGAGAGTGCGTTGTCCCATGGAGTTCCCGTGTGTGGAAGACACAGCTGCCATCATAGAGATACGAACGGCACCAAGGTTTCCAGATGGGATGTTGGCGGTGATTTGTGCAGTAGAACTGTATGACCAGTCCTTGTTGGCGGTAGTGATGGTATAACTTGGTTTTGGATTTCCACTGAGTGCGTATGGTGGGTTGAAGACTTCCACGCGGTATTCCTCGGGGTGTACACCGTCTTCTGGATTGGATCCAGAAACGAGAACTCGACCGTCGGGAAGAAGCATAGCTTCAGAGTGATACAGACGCGCGACTATCGTGGTGTCCATTATAAACATACGTTGATTGACTGGTTTGGTTGGATCGTAGAGAATGGCATTGTAGTTAGGATCTTGGGCAAGACCGAAACCAGCAACACCCTCTTGGGCTCCGTTGAGAATTAAATATGTCCCATCAGGCAGGGCGCAGATACAAGACAAGACACGCTGAGAAGGCATGCGTTCCAGCGTCCAAGTCGGGGCTGCCACTTCTGGTTGTGTAGAAACGCAATTATCAACTGCATAGGCGGCGCCATTGGCGGAACCACCACATACCAGAATGGTTACTGGGGCAGTGAAAGGTGAATACATTGGGAGAATGACACCAGTACCCTCAAGAGGATATGTTCGACCGGAGAGGAAATTGTTGACGGAGCCAGGCATGTTTGGAAGGGTCTTGACTGTATCAAAAGTCCTTTCATCAATGATTCGCGCTTCGTTGTAGTATACGACAAAAATGTTTCCAGTTGGTAGAACAAACATGAATGGGTACAAGTTGTCTGGATCAGTGCGATCAAGCCAATCGAGATACTTAGCGTAGCCTCCTGGTGGTGGTGGAAGAATTTCGCAGGAGGGTGTAGGTGCTGAGTTGGAACCAACTTCTCCTCCAAGGACAAGGATGGAGCCATTAGCCATGTTCATAGCAGATGGATACCAACGGCCTTCGAGAAGAGTGACTTCATTGACATTTTCTTGCCAATCATTTGTTCCTGCAACGCCTGGAGATCCATCAGGCCAATATAGACGCACACCATAAGTTGATGGCCCGGCCCATCCCCCAATGTTGAGTTGTCTTCCAGCCTTATCTGGAAGAGTGACACCGGCAGAACAGAAAATATCACTTTTGACGTGGAGTGGCCTCCATGCTTTGGAAAAGTCGTTGATGAATGTGAGATCGAGCTCATATGTACCGGTCGTATTTGGTGCACCGGTGCCCGACTTCTCCATGAACACAACCTTTTTGTTGATACCAGCGGTGGTAAGGAGCGGAACAACAACACCACCAATCAGGAACTCGTATTTACCAGCGGCAGCGCCAGTTGGCTTATTCCAGGTGTAGATGTCATTTCCAATCCATCTATAATATGAGTTTCTACTTCCTCCGCCACAGTAGTACGCTTTATCACCGGAACAGGGAACCTGACAATCTGTTTCGGGTTGAATTGTTGAACCAGCATCGACAGCTTTTTCGTGGTCACCGCACATGCATTCGTCTCCATATTGTCTAATAAATGTTAAGATCTGACGGTTGAAGAAATTTGGATGACATAAGGGTACACTTACAATCCAGCAGCCATGTATCCATAATCAGCGCAAAGACTGAGGCACGATGTTGCAGTGTTGTTGGTTGTCAAGATACTTTGCCAGAAGAGAGCTCGCTTATCGTTTACATTATCACTGTAGCAACCTTGGTAGACCCAATTACCTGGAAGATCCGTCTTTTGGGCACTTGGAGCTGCGTAGGCCTTTAGGATTCCTGTATGGTAAAGGCTAAGTGAGCCCGGCCCTCCACACTTCTCGGCAGGATTGCCAGAGCAATCCATTTGGCACTTCGATTCATCTGTTGGTGCAGCACCGTTGTAGAGGAATTTGTCGCAGAAACATTCTAGAGTCTCATAGTTAGTGACTTTTCATAGCCAGTAAAATTGATGTAACTTACGCGAAGAATATTCCATCCCTGCAACGGTGTATCCCTGAGCAATACAAGAGTTGACGCAACTTTCAATGCTGTTCGTAGCACCCTCAAAGACGAGATTCGTGAGTGCGCGTCCAGTTGTGCCTTCAGTATAGCATCCATCGTATGTCCAGCCAGTAGGAAGTCCAGTAGCCAAGGTTGTTGGGGTTGGTGTAGTTGCAGGGCCTGTTGCAGTGCTGGTAGGGGCTGGCACGGTTCCATTCTTAATGTACACATTGAGCCTGTTGCCTGCTCCGCAATACTCCAAGGCGTCGCCAGCACAAGTGAAACTACAATCTGTCTCAGGAGCTTTGGTGCTACTGGTCGCTAATTTATTCCCGCAATAGCACTCACGTCCGTACTCAACACCCTAAAGGCGTTAGATGCGGGGAGATATTTCGGAATGATAAACTTACAAAATAATCATAAGTGGCACAATATGTGGCACAACCCTCAACCGTCAGGGTATCAGTGGCGAAAGCACCAGGTGCCAGAGCCCGAACACCAGTGCCCTCAGTATAACAGCCAAAGTAGTTGAAAGGACCTGCTGATGGCACGACTCTCAATACAGTTGGTTTGGCGGATGCGCTTGAACTTGTTGAAGAAACAGTAGAGCTAAGACTTGGGGCCAGGGAGGTTGATACGAAAGAGCCGCTAGTCTGAGTAACGGCAGTCGAGCTCAGGGAAGTTGATGATATAGAGCCGCTGGTCTGAGTTACAACAGTTGTTGAGTTGAGGACCGTTGATACGACCGAGCCGCTGGTCTGAGTTACAGCAGTCGAGTTGAGAAGAGCTGATACAACAGAGCCGCTAGTCTGAGTTACAGCAGTCGAGTTAGGGAACGTTGATACAACAGAACCACTAGTCTGAGTTACAGCAGTCGAGCCCAGGGAAGTTGATACAACAGAGCCGCTGGTCTGAGTTATAGCAGTCGAGTTAAGACCCGTTGATTCGACAGAGACGCTAGTCTGAGTTACAACAGTCGAGTTGAGGACCGTTGACGCGACTGTACTACTAGTCTGAAAGACACTTGACAGGCTGCTACTGTTAAAGGGCTTCGAACTAGTGGCGCTTACTGACGACGTAAGGGTATTTGAAACTGTAGAAACTGTAGAACTAAAAGTGAAGAGAGTCAGTATTGCCTATCAAATATTGTCTCGGGATTCAGCATGGATTTTATGGGGGTTTAGGAATGATTCAAGGGAAACTCTTCCATTACTTACGAACTGCTTGAGACGCTCGAAGAAAGCTTCGTGGAAGAGGATGCTGGCTTTGTGCTGGAGAGCGAGGAAGAAGATATTGGCTTCGTGCTTGAGAGCGAGGACGAAGATGCTAGCTTTGTGCTAGAGAGCGAGGAAGAAGATGCTGGCTTCGTGCTTGAGAGCGAGGACGAAGATGCTGGCTTTGTGCTAGAAAGCGAGGACGAAGATGCTAGCTTTGTGCTAGAGAGCGAGGAAGAAGATGCTGGCTTCGTGCTTGAGAGCGAGGACGAAGATGCTAGCTTTGTGCTAGAGAGCGAGGAAGAAGATGCTGTGGAGAGCGAGGAAGAAGATATTGGCTTCGTGCTTGAGAGCGAGGACGAAGATGCTGGCTTTGTGCTAGAAAGCGAGGAAGAAGATGCTGTGGAGAGCGAGGAAGAAGATGCTGGCTTCGTGCTCAAGATCGAGGACGAAGATTCTGGCTTCGTGCTCAGAACAACGGAACTGCTTGAGATTTTAGAAGAACTTGAGATTTCTGAGATTTGAGACGACGAGGTGCTTGGAAGGACCAGGCTACCCGAACTACTGCTAGGAGTAACTTGGCTGCTGGATATGAGAGCGCTACTAGAGGAAGAACTGCTGGCTACTACAGAGATACTGGAAGTAGACAAAGTTTTCTGGAATAAAGTTAGAACATATCCATAAACCCCAAGAGTTCCAGATTACTTACCGTTGTCGATGCAACCACAGAAGAGACCGTCGATTGCGAACCAAGGTATCCTTGCTTGTAAATGTTTAATCTGCTCCCGGCACCACAGTACTCGGAAGAATTCCCGGAACAAAGCATATTGCAGTCGGAAAGTCCACCGGGAGCGACAGTGGCAGCATTTTTAATAGCATTATCACACCCTTATTTGTATTTGTGTTAGTGCAATGGCTCTCTACCATAGGAGAAAGAGGGAGACCAACAACATTCATGAGCATATTCCACACCAGCGTAAGAGTATCCGGCTGCGTTACACGTAGCAATGCAAAGAGCAACCGAGGTTTTGGCTTCCCCTCCCGCGACGGTTAGCCCATGATCGAGAGCGCGACCTCCGGTTCCTTCTCTACGTTGCTTCGTCAATATTTGGTTCGTGTGTCGAAAGAGTACAAATGAACAGACTTACGTGTAACACCCCAAAAAGCCATATCCTGAGGTGCCAGGATTTGTCGAAGGACCAGGCGGCGGGTCTTCTCCGTTCCAAAATACCGTTAACCTTCCTGCTCCACCACAAGCTTGGGTACTATTGCCACTGCATCCCATCGAACAATCTGTGCTTGGTGCTACGGCACCCGTCGAGCCAATTGCATTTCCGCAATCTGTGAATAAACATGTCAGTCCAATTATCTCATCATGTTGCAGGCGAGGTAACTCACAGCATTCTGAAGTATATTCAGTTCCAGCGTAAAGGTATCCATTCTGGTCGCAAAATGATATACAATACTCGTCCGTCATCAAAGTATTACTGGCCGTCATTTTTCCATTGAGCGTCCTGGGCCCATTCTCGGAATAGCATCCTTGATAGGTCCAAGTACCAGGAAGTGTTGCAGGAATAACCACAGATGGCGAAGGAGCTCTGGTATGAGCCACTCTCTTGTTCAATAGAACTTCCGCATGTCCATAACCATAATCGGATCTCGAAAACGCTGATCCCACGAACATCAACGAGACAGCTGCCTGAAAGAGTGAAGGCGCCATCTTGGTCGAAGAATTAAGAGTATTAGGGGGTATTAAGAAGGCAAAGAGTGTAAAGAGCGAAATCTCCTAGAGGGAGAAAAGGCTAAGAGAGGGGGCCATCCTCATGATGTAGTAAAAGACATAAGTATCAAGCAGGGACTACGCGAGCATAGACGGAATAGGGATGAGTGTCTTGGAGTATTCTCCACTGAGCGGAATACTCCTAGGCGCCTGTTAACTTACAAATGGGGTGGGAGGAGCGGCCTAGAACGACCAACCCATATTGGTTGGAAATATTCCTTTTTTGGACAGCTTGTTCGTCAGGTGGTGGCGTCTAAGGACGTGAGGGAGAGATTGGGATAGGTTTCTCGTGACGAGCATCTGGGAGGGTTGGAATTGACGAATTATGCGTATCATGGAACATAAGGGGGTGATATATCCCTGAGGTAAAAGCCGGCAGAGGAGTGAGAGTACTCAGTACTTTTTCTGCTAAAAGATCAGCTAAACCCCCTTTACGGAGTTCGTACACCCCGAATTACCTCAATACATCATCTCAAGAGAGACTGAATTTGATGTCGATTACCAGCCAAGAGGTTGAGGAGATGAGATGTGTTGACGGCGATGCCCGTCAATTGGTGGTTGAAACGTCAAAAGCGGCAATCTTCAACAGCCCCAAATCAGGGAGCCGCTCCCAATTGCCACAGCAAAATATATGACCAATCACCAAAACACGGCAATGATCCCTGGGAGGATCGATGCAGCAGTTCATCCCGAAATAGTGAGCTGAAGTGCGTTACTGGTCGAGAAAAAGAGCCAAAGCAGTCTCTAGAATGCCCTCTCCCCTTCCGATACCTTGATGCCTAAATTAAATCAGCTCGAACAGTCCAGAAATACTTCTGAATTGGGCATTATAAAACACCAACTGCCCTGTTTCGTTGTGTTGTTCCTGCATTTCAAGCCCCCAAATTATTATTTTCTTTTTCCTATCCCATATGTCTCACCAACCCGCCCTGGCAGGATTTATTGTTTTTACCCCTTCACAAATGAGCCAGGGCCTGAATGCCCCCTGAATACCTTCGTATTTCTCTCCCTGGATATTTCTCCGTGGGGTTGGACAGCTAAGGGTGTGTGGCGAATGGGTGATTACATTCATTGACTGAATGATGCCGCAGAAGGTTGACAACACTCCTAGTGAACAGAAAGGTGACAGTAAATAGGTTCGCACCTGCCTACGCAGCCCCATTCATCCGTCTTCTGAAGTGTCAGGATTATATAGGACGATTGATCAAAATACCTATAGTTGGAACAATCCATCAACCTCAAATTATCCTGCAAAGTTAGAAAAGCGAGGTGGGGAGGCAGGTGCGAACCTCTTTCTTCTGCTATTTTTCCTGTCCACCCGAGAGACCCATTACATCTGCTTTCCAAAACAGGCTATACACCGTGCAAAAGGTTTAGCAGAAGAAATAAGCATAAAGATGATGCATGGCTAGTGCTGGGAAGAGGGATATTGTGAACATTTTGCTACGTGAGTTCGTGCTTTGGTACATTCAAGCACACCTGAAGCTGTTGCCTCGGAAATCACGGGGACGGGGTGATGCAGAATATACTCATAATTACTGGAGCTTTTATTCTTCTTAATCATCTGTTTCTGCGCAAATGACTGGGGTATCAATGCAGAACGCCTGAAATGCAGCACCTATTTGTACAAAGTCGATCAACATAAAATGCGTGGGGGAAGAATGATGCAGATCTTCAAATCATCATCTCATCCTCACCGATTCCCTCCAACCCCCTCTCCTTCGTCATCTTCATCGAACACATCCTCGTAGCCGGGGTGATTAGTGTCCAATGCCATTTCATCTTCCTCGTCATCGACGTCGACCATCTTGTAATCCTCCGCGGATATCTTTTTAGAGTTGAGAACGACGGCAAGTCCAGTTCCCTTCTTCTCGATGCTGCTAGACTTCATAACTTTGTCGCCAGCCGCGAGTAAACTTTCTCGTTTGGCCTGGGCTAACTCGCGCTGGAGCTGTAATTTGTATCGGCGGCCATTGTTGAATGAAGCTCTTCCAGCCTCAAGCTTTTGGTTGCGCACCGAGGGCGTGACTTGGTTTCCATTCGCATCGAAAAGCCAGGGTTCGGATTTTCGGATATCGTATTCGCCAGGTGGTCCATCTATTGAAAAGTTAGAGTATTTTGAGGAGACGTGAGATTACTGACTTACCATGTGGTAAAAATTTCGGGCCGTCACCCAAGTGCCATGCAATTGGTATCAAGTGCTCCTCCTCCAAGTGCACATGCCAATCCGCTCTCTTCTTAAACGCGACACCAAGTGATTGATCGTGACTCAACTCCTCCTTTGCGATATCGGAAGATGCTCCAGTTCCTTCACCAGCAACCTTCTCGGTATGGGAATTCGCGCACTTGCGAAACATACACGGAATCATGCCGGTAACCTTATCTCGCTTTCCATGTAAGATATGTAAATGCTTACGCAGTGTTTCCAAGTTGTGTAATTCCGCCGGGCATCCTTTCCATTCGCAGTAGAACACGGGGAAACATGGATCTGGGGCTACAATTTTGTTCTCCGTTGCAAAACGTCGACCACGTTTCTTGGGCTCCTGATTGGGTTCCTCCGAATCGATTAAAGAAGATTTCAACTTCTTGGCTGCCTTTTCTGCTGCCTCGGCGGCTGCAAATGGACGACCTCGCTTCTTTCCAGTGTTGTCTCCATTTTCAGAGAGTCCCTGTCTTGCCGCCTTTGCGGCTGCTTTCGCTGCAGCTTCTGGTGTCGCAAAGGGACGACCGCGTTTCTGTCCACTTGGGAACATTGTCGAAGGGCTGTGGAGAGAGGGCTTTGGACTGCTATTTATCTCAACTCGAAATGAGCTTGCACGGTGATCGCCGATTCTTGACTTTGCTGGAGCCTCGTCGGTCGAAACTGGTTCTGGGTAGGAATAGGTAGGTGAATTGTGATATTTTGTGTGGTGAGACGTCTTTGCTGGACTAGCAGAGTGGATGACCACCGCAAAGGGGGAGGCCGACTTGGGGGTGCTGGTACGTCGAGGAAAGTTTGGGTTCGTGGGAACGGGAATTGAACTGAAATTCTTTGGTTTCCTCTTTTCCGGCATAAACTTCCCGTTCCAGCCACTTCCTCCAGCTCTCCCGGCGTCCAGCAGCAGCGCGTTGTTCACTCTCGAAAATTCACCTGGGTTCCTTGGAGGCTCTCGCGTCGGCATACCTTGCGTATATAAATTGACCCCAGCTCCTTGTGGGTCCCGTATTGCAGAGTTATGCGTTTGTGGATTTGTCGAGTTCTTGGTATATGAGTTCATGGTGTAGGGACTTTTATATTCGGTCGTCGGAGCTCTAGGGGCCTCTCGCTCTGGCGCATTCTGCAAGTATGGAGCTCCCTGTGCCCTTGGAGGCTCTCTCCCCAACCCATTTTGCGCATGGGTGTATTCCCCTCCGCTGATAGGTACCATATTTGCAGAATTACCAAAATCCAGAAGTTTGGTCCCCTCTCCCGCGCCTTGATGCGCCGCCGCCTGCTGTCTTCCACCTGACGGGTTCCCTGAGGCAAAATATCTTTCTCTCTCGTTGCTTGCCTCGATTCCACTCCTCGACCCTCTTTCAATTCTAGTCGATCCAAGTGGGCTATTAACGTCATCAATCAAAGGGTTTCCCAAGCTATTTGAAGAGGGGGTTTCAAGGCAGGAGCTTCGCTCGTTCTGTGACTCGTCTCCCATGGAAACGTCTAGTCTCGGTGGAGGATGAGAAGGTCGGAGAACATTTCGATTATCGTGTGCGAAGGGTGCACCAGGCACCTGTCGTGGAGGGGTTTGGGGTCGTTGAGCAGTAGAGGCAATCGCCCGAGTTCTGATATCGGTGGGAAAGGCAGCTGGCGCGGGCTTCAGGCAGGGTTTCACTTGTTCTAAAAGAAGTTTTCCTCTCGAGACTGCAGCGGCCCTTTTCGGAGCGAGGTGAGTAGTATGGGTAGTATGTATCTGGCATAGATATGGTGGTCCTGGAGCTTGAGGCCGCATAATTCAAGACGTGAGGTCGCGTCGCGGCTGGCGCCATTTCTGTGGAGCAGGGAAGGAGGTTGCAGGCGATTGCCGCCCAAGCGAGCCTCCTCCACAGTTCTTACATCAACCTCAATGTCTAGATTGTCATTCCACTCAATTTGGATGTTGTTGTCTGAAAATGGGACCTGTTGAACGAAATTCGTCAATTTCTATTCATTAGAAAAGGTTTCCCTGTCATAATTAACGTTACCTGTGGACTTATTGCTCCTGTTGACGACTGAATCCATGTATCGACCATGTTTCTTTCTGTCTCTGCGGGAGCATTGTTTAGACAACCAATACTCAGTAGTGCAAAAGCGTTCGTCTTTGCTTTGCCCGCTCCTGCCTTCGCCTTCTTTCTTGCTCCTGTGATAAAGCAAGAAGAATCTAAAGATATTGGTGGCATGGTCAACCCAGCTGCAAAGCTCTGCCTTGATTCACACTGTCGATGTATCAGTTGAACTGCGAAAGAAGGTAAGCTGTTCGTTTCTTATTGTCCTGAACCGTTATCGTCGTGTATTCTTGCGTGAGGAGGTTGTGTGTACAGTCGGCGTTGTTGGGAATGTGTTGGGTCAAGCCTTCACCAGGCAGATACGCGCAGTGCAAAGCAGAGTCTGTACTCAAAACTGAGAAGGAGGTGTTTGCTGGATAGCATCTGCGAAAATGACTAGCGATTTGGACATGCAAGTAGTTGCTTTGAAGGGGGTAAGAGGCAAAGAGAAGACAAGGTGAAGCAGTGGAGGGTGGGGAACGTGATGAGAGCAAAGATATCAAATTATTATCTCTCCTGGGTATCTTCGGATATCACCGGCTTTTGAATCTTCTTTTAGCGCGTAAGGTTGTTGCCTTTTTAGGGTACTTCACTTTTAAAGGCAACTTTGTACTTGCTTATGGTTGCAGGAACATACAATTTCAAACAGCTCTTCAACCCTCCTGTGACCTCCTTTTCAATCGGAATGCCGTCTGAGGCAACCACCTCGTCTCTAGCAGAAGCCCAAGAAACACCTCAAGTTATCGATGTCGACTCCAATATGTCTGGATCAGACTCACCAGAACAGGTGTGCGATAGTGCAGAATCGTCCTCCGCAACTTTGTTCAGTACCTCGCGACCCTTTCCTACGACACCTCGTCTAAGCAAGAGACTGAAAAACCAACGATTTGCGACGAGCATGACACACGACACACTCTTTATAGCTCCCAAACCCCCTCAAAAGCTCACTCTATTGTCTACTCCTGGACACAAGGAGCTACCCGAGGAAATTGTATTTCTCCCATTTCATTCTATAATTCGCAAACAGGAGGAGCGTTTATCTTCTCATCCTGTCCTTAAAAACTCTTAACTCCCCCCTGATATAGGAAAATATGCTAACAGGCTCCAGTGGCGCCAAATTTCCCAGCTCCTGGACACCCCAGATCTGCTAAGCTTCCGCCAAGTATGCAAGTTATTCGCAAAGTTGGGTCTCGATCGAATGATGGAAACGATTAGTATCATCGAAACTACATGGAGCTTCAAGCGGTTATACGACAAACTCCGAAACCCTTCAGCTCTCGATTCGATCCAAAGGAATACGAAAACCTTCAAAATCTTTACTATACAAGACATGCTGCCGCCAATTAGAGGACTCAGTTTAGACGAGGAGAAGATTTTGGAGGATTGTGATAATATCAAAGTCAAACTTGTTGACCGACGGTTTCTGGGAGATGCAATCCAATTTCCCATACTCGAGAAACTAGTAATCAAAGGAGCTTGCTTTTTGTTAGAAGAAAAAATGGTCCTTTCACCATCTATCAGCAACGAAGTAGCCCTTTGTTATTCATTGGGTCTCGACGTGTTGTATGAAGGTATGCGACGAGACATGGATGGAAGAGCATTGGCATGTGCAGCAAGAGGACTCCACAAGCACAACCTCACACCCAGGATTCTTCAAGCGGAAACCAGTTGTGCGTATTTGTGTGAAGATGAAGTTATGCGAGGTAAGTTAACGTGCCCGCTGTTCTTCCACTTTCTCATATGACTTCTGAATTAACCCAGAACCATACGAAAAATTGCCTGTGATGTATCCCGATTCTTTCCTGGATAGGGAATTACTGACTCTCTCATTACATAGATGTCCAATACCTTTTCCGTCATTTGGAAGAGATCTCCTTATACATCAATATCGTTGACCTGACGAGCCCATGGGAAGTTGAACCCGATTTTCACTCCAACCCTCAACGTTACTGGGCGCGGTGTTTTGAAATTGCAGAATGTGTGAAGGATATCCGGATCGCCTTTGCGTGGGGTGTATTTGAGGAGTGGGAGAGTATTTCTCTTGAGTATTGGCTCGGACGGACGCAATGGCACTATCTGCACACTCTGAAACTCGTAGACCTCAAGTGCGATTCTGATTTAATTCTCAGTGTTATCCATCGAAATGGTTCTAGTTTACGAAACTTGAGTTTCAAAAGTCTAGCCGTTGAGCGCGGTCAGCTGGAACTTTTCTTCCGAGGCCTTAGAGAATACACAGCAGCGGGAGACATCAAACTGGAAACACTGGAGTTGAAGGAAATTATTGTAAGAATATTCCCCAAGTTAATTTCCCTCAGTTCAGATTATTCCTAAGGGGATTGCGATGAAATTGTCTTCTCAGACAAGTGACTTCCTCCTTTTAGAGCCCTATTTTCTCTTCTTTTCCCGCAAACATACTGCTTAAAAGGAAATACTAACTCCACATTTTTCTAGTGGGAAGTTCAAGATTTTGACGTTGGCGCTGGAGAGCTACACTATTACTACTTGGTGGATGCTCTTCCAGATCTCTCAAACCCAGACACACAACGATATAAGAAGGAAGGGCATTGGCCTGACGCTTGGCCTGAGGTTGGAAAGGAGTTGCGAGATGCAGTGAAAGACTATGTTTTGTGTGGTGGCCCGGAGATATGGGGTCTTTATACTTCACCGGCTCTCTTTGACGATATCTATAAGGTACGAGAGGAACTTTTAGATGTCGAAGACTTGGGTTGAATACTGTGCTTCGGAGAGAATGGAATACAAGTACTTAGAGTGTAAATCTTTTCCTTTAGAGTAAAAAAGTACTTGTAGTAATATATGAAAATTGAAGTCCTTGTTCATTATTGACTCGACTTATGAAAGAACCTATACATTTATAAGAATACATAGATATTAGCATGAGACATTCAATTAAATTAAAATAGTATGAGAAATTGAAAATCTATTTAGGTACTCTGTTTTACTTTACTTTACCCTACTTTTCTAGGACATATAAAATAGTTCAACTAAGAGACTATACTTATGAGAAAATTTTCTAGTCATATATCTAGTACTCTTATTAATTTTATAAAGTAGCTTTATTTCTATTATTTTGGATCTTATAGAAAAATAGTATTTTAATATATTGTACCTAGATAAAGTTATTACTTTGAATAAAATTTTAAGATTTCCATTATATTTAAAGACTAGAATAACTAAATCGAAGTATTATACTATATATTATAGATAATAGAGAGAATAGAGCTCATTTAATAATCTCTACTCTCTAAAGTATTATTATTTAACTTGAAGTATATATAACTCGTTTTTATAGTTCCATTATGACTTATGAATAATATTATACACGCAGCATAGAGTTCAATTAACTTACGCAGGGCATGATCAGTTCTTCATTTAGTGTGCTCAAGAGTGATTGAACGTCCATCCTCGAAAGCTTGCAGTTGCGCACTGGTGATTGGCAGTGCTGACGTGTGTATATATGAGTAAATCTCTTTATTTTCTCACAGTAGCGAGATTATCACTAGAGAAACCATCTCTAACCAGTATATCTCACCGAAAGAAAAGAGTACGCAAGAAAGAAGACATCAGAGAGCTGTATGAGGCAAAAAGTTACAATATATATACACATACAGTACCAGGCGGAAAGCCTGAGCCATTTGCCCTTTTTACACTAAAACTCACCTATAACACCTGACAATAAACACAAAAGGTGTGTAGAATGCTAGGTTATTTTCAATAGAATTTATTAAACTTAGTATTTCCTTTCTTTCTATATATTAGGATCAAGGTATAAAATATAAGGTATAGAATAAACTATCTACAAAGTAGAGTATTTCTGAAAAAGTAGTATTTTATACTAAAAAGGGCGTGATTACGCCCCTAAAAATAGTACACTCATGAAATCGCGATAACTACTAATAAAGATTAAGTTAACAACACGATGCACTAATGTAGAAAGGTTAAGAAGGTAGTTAATTTTAAGTATACAAGAGGAATAAAAGTTTAAGTAATTATATAAAGAGTTACAGGTTCTTGTAAACTAGGTAAATTGTCGATTTTTGGTGGGGTTCGCGTAAATAGCTCAGACTTTCCGGCACTGACTGTACTCATTGTTATCAATGTCTTGATCTCTCTTTGGTTTCGAAACTCATGTTGAATGTCTTTCCGCTGACGAAAGCCGGTCAGCTCCTGTACCTTGTTGGTACCTAGTTATACCAAACTTTCGAGTACATGTTTTTAAAATGAGGATCTAAAGATATATACTCGTCGCCGAATGTTAGATTTTAAGGTTCAAAGGAATGTTTGGATGAATAATGGGTGTGTATAATGTCAAAGTCTTCGATAGCTGTACCAGTACACGAACCTTTAACGACCTCGCCCAAACTCGTAGGTTACGCTTGTGAATTAATACAAGTAAAGACTTACAGTTTAACAAAAACGAAACATTATGCCAGTAGAGATAATTATAGTGCATGAAGGCGAACAGGCTACCCTTTCAGACCTTTTCTACGAAAACAGCATTGAGATTAATTGTCACCCCTATAGTTATACAGACTTAGTAATAACCAATTACTATGTCACGAGCAGTCGATGTTCAACCAAGGCAAGCGGTATATCCAAAGAAATATGAATCATATGATGTTTTACTTTTTTTGTCCTCTAAAAACATGAAGGAGTGTAAAAGCTTTGACTACAACCCCCGCCCTTAAGGAATATCTGCTATCTGAATGACTTGAGACTTTTCCGAGAAAATATATTAATTGAACGCAGGACTTAGATTTATCGGTAAATCCTTGATCTCCTGCTACATAGCAGTCCATATTCGAGTTACCGAAATTCAACATGGCCCTCGTTGACCCCACCTGAGAGATGTACAAGAAATGCGACACCCAATTGGATACCGGTACCACCTGCTCCAAGATAGCTAGGAATAGTAGCACGAATTCTTACCATGGCTTGCATCGATCTCGCGTAACCCGTTTTGCTTTCTTAGGCCATTGACAACCGATTGAAGGAAGGGGAGTTATCACGTGCCCTTTGTTCGAATTTCACGCAATCTGATCGTATTTGCTACCTACCAAAGAAAGCTCTTGAATCAAGTCGAGTCCCCAAGACCAAAACGAAGTTCTACCGTCTTCTAAACCGGTTTTTGTCCAATAAGTGCCGAAGAGATATGAGTAATGCCTAATGCAGTCACGCTGCATCTACGAGGTAGTGCATCACAAACCCCTCGCTCCCCCCGAGGAACCACCGTTATTGGTACAAAATTCGAATGAGGCTATTGAGATTCTCACCTCCCGTTCCCAAGAGTTGCCATATGCAGCCTTACGGAGAATGCAAGCCATATTGGTGGTCAGCTCCGCCCCTGTAACCAGCTAACACAGAAATCACACCACATCATTGGTCACGGTACGTACGCCGTAAACCATCCCCTACACGCTCACCGAAATTATAGTACTGTGTAATGTGTATAAAATTACCCTCATTCAGACCCCAAAGTTTTTTTTTGGAGGTTAACTTGATTTAGATTAAGGAATATCATCTTACTTTTCAGCTTGGAGATTCTGTTACAACGCTCCCGCTCTCGTTGCGACCCTGAACTATTTTCTATAGTGCTGATTCTGTACGTCAAGCATAACCAACCTTAATGAACAATTGTTACGTCGATTGTCAGCCCTGAGATTTTGTTACCCATACCCCAGAGCACTGAAGAAAGTGAAAGCTGAAAATTATGGAAGAGAGGAAGATGCTGAGCGAGGATAAGGAGGAGAAAGAAAAGAAGCTAGTGGCGAGAAAGAATAAGAGGGTGTTGCCAGGGGAGAGGAAGAAAGTGAAGATGTCGAAAGTAAGGACAGGGTGTCGAACTTGTAAAGTATTATTATTTCTAATTTTGCCATCTCACCTCTCATACTATCAAATCCGAGCAAGCAAGAGCACAATCAACTAACACAATATCCCAGACCCGAAGAGTAAAATGCGACGAAGTCCGTCCCCAGTGTCTACGGTGCCGAAGAATAGGAGACAATATCTGCGGTGGCTATGAATTTACCCCCGTCTCCCAACGTGTCATCCAACGCCCTCTCGCTCCGCTCATCACACCTCAACTATCACCACAGATCCAAAAGTTCAAGTCCCAAGATGATATCTGTGCCTTCCGATCCTACTGCGAACAAGTGGCTCCACGACTATCATTTCCTAGCGACAATGGCGTCTGGCAACGTCTCCTCCTACAAGCCGGACAGGAGAACGAATTCATCCAGAGTGCCATCTATGCTATTGGAGGATTCAGAGCGAAACCTGTTTGTGCCAGGGAAGGGGAAGAGATTCCCGTAGTGGGGTATACGGGAGTCGATGCTGTGAAATTGGATAAAACAGCCCTTGCCCATTACGGAAAGTTCCTCGAAGGGACGAAGAAATATATTGACCACGCGAACCAAGCGGAAGGACGTCGATTGGCCATGATAGCATGTCTGCTAATAATCTGTATCGAGAACATGCAATACCGACCACACAACGCCCTCGCCCACGCTAGACAAGGGTTGAAGCTTGTCGAGGAAATCAGCCATGAATCCAAGTGGGACGGGGGCGGTAATAATAAGGTGGAGATGATTGAGACGGAACTCATGCTGCAGTTTAGTCGACTGGATCTACATGTCGTTGGTTGTTGGGATGTGCAATCCAAATCCGTGCATGGAAAGCTCAAGGACGAGGGAACGGTGACGATAAGGAATATGCCTGCGGAGTTTGGAAGTGTGGAAGAGGCGTATCGGTATTTGGATCTGGTTATGAGGAGGAGTTTTCACTTCGTTGCTTATGTTAATGCGCATCATAAGGCCGTTATTAGGTTTGGAGTAGGGCATGATGTATTCGAAGAAAGCCTCTGCACGAGGGACGAAAAAGAGGAGCGGGACTTCAAAGAAGAGATACATGTTCTACAACAGGAATACATGGCGGACATTCGATGTTGGGATCGAGCTTACGAGTCGGTATTGAGTGCTATTCTTTGGAACCCGCACCATCCGGACGCAATTCACGGTATACTTATGAAAGTACATTCAATAACAACCACCCTCTTCCTGGCAGACCATCTTTCCAAATCTGAGCTTCATTGGGACAAGTTGCTGCCCGAATTTCAGACCCTAAACTATCTGTCGAAGAAAATATTGCAGAATCCTCTCTACAAAAAGGGAGAGTTTGCTTTTGATATGGGTCTCATATACCCGTTGGTTATCCTGACATTGAATTGTCGCGACAGAAAGACTCGACGAGAGGCAATAGATATGCTTTACGATCAGCCCTGGAGAGAAGCTCATTGGGATTCGGAACATGTTGCCGATGTGGGGAAATTCGTCATGCAAGTCGAAGAAGAGGGCGTCGAGACTGATTTCATCCCAGAGTGGGCAAGAGTGAGGTCGCTCGAAATGAACTGTAAGATGGATACTGGTCTGGTACATCTGATATGCCATCGGGGATTTGGAGATTCGGTGGTTCGTGTTGAAGGCGACCTGAATTGGTCCGGTGCGTAACATCAGATTGTTGATGGTTCTTCAAAATACCCCAATTCGCAGACTGAATTCAAGTAAATTTATCCCAGATAAGACCTACAACCTTTCCACTGCCATCGAATTTCACACCTTCATCCCTCAATAAGGCTCTCTTCTTATCATCATTTTTGCCTGCCTCGCCATTCCTTCCCCAACTCCCACGGAAGCCACCGATTCCTCCACCAGTGGCGAGAACACGATGACATGGCACCTCGGGGGCAAACGGATTATCTCTCAATGCAGTTCCTACTGATCTTGGACAAGCATTGAGATGTTTCGAAAGCGCGGCGTATGTGGTATATCTCCCTCTTGGAACCTGGCATAAAGCTGTGAGAACTCTCTTTTGGAAAGGAGTCTTGTGACATAGAGCGATTTTATTGAGGTAAAAGGTGAGGTCGTCGGTGGGCTTGCTTGGGTTCTTCATGGACGGACCTCCGAAATATGGTGAGATTTCCCCGGTGATAGGTTCGTGAACTGGTGTTTCGTTTTCGAATGAAAACTTTCGCTTTTTGATTTCGACCAACTGGACGTCATCCGATTTGTCTTCATCCTTGATTGTCTTCTTTTCAGCATGGTCAGAATTTGGCTCGCCCGCTCTCTTCCTCTTCTTGACTTCGATGACTTTGATGACTTCGGGTTCGTCGTCCTCTATCTTCAACTTCGTGGCTTTAACCCTACCAAACTTTTCGTCCTCGTGTCTCTTACTCTTCCCGCCCTTCTCCTTTCCTCTCAGAACCAAACTCTTCTCATTCAACTCCACCAAATCAACGGCACCATCCAATATTTTAAAGCCTAACTCAATACTCCTTTCCAGTTGAGATTTCAACATGTTTTTGTATGCCGGACTTTTGATCTTTTCTTTCCAAGGGGTATCGATTCCGACAACAATATCTAACACGATACGAGCGAAACAGTGATCGGCGTAGACTGGCCATTTTGACTATTCGGATTTTAGTATGAAAATAATGTCAAACGATGGAAACGAGATACTTGAGCTGGATCTTTAGAAATCGCCGCTGCTGGAAGTGTTCGTTGAAAGAGCTCCTTCCAAATGACTTGGAGATCTTGTATCTCGGAGATCGTGGAATTCGCCATGACGCGGGTAGTTTCTAAATGAGCCTGGAAGGATGAACTTTCGTGTTAAGTTCTGTGATGACGCGAAGGCAAACGCGTTTGAGGCGCGAGATCATGCGGTCATCGTTGGGACAGGTTTGTTCACCCCGTCAAGTATGAAATGCGAGGGAGATTGATCTCTACAAGATCTAGCAACGCCGTGCACTTGGGAGAGTCAGTTTCTAAACAAAATTCAGATCTACAAGTAAAAGGAAGCTAAAAGAGGTTCCAGGTTGATGGGGGACGACCAGTGGGGTAACTCCCCACACTGCTCCTAAAATGACCAATCGTTCACCATCTCGGCTTCACCCCGGCACACAAATCCCAACTCTAAATTTGGACCACCTTCAAAATCACAAATAAGAAAATACTCTTTCGGCTGTAATGGTCGCAAACTTGGGAAGACATCTGTTTCCCAACTGTCATCCACCAAGTTCGCTTTAAAAAGCAACTACCGACAGTGCCCAGTTCGAACATGGCGGTGGTCCCCCACTCGTGCAGGTAACTCACGATGCTGCGCGGGTCCTTAAGCAATGAAGATAATTTCTTGAGGGAGGTTTCACTCTGCAAAGAGATCTTCACCGTGGTGTGGCGGTATTGGATTACATTGTTCGGTGGTTTGGTGGCTGTAGTTGGGTTGAGCGTCGACCCTCAACTTTTTTTGTCATTTTAATTTTGGGTGGGACTGATTGGGTAAACTAAGCGAGGAGTCCAGCTCACAGCTTGTAGAACACATGCGCGACCCCTTAACCAACTGTCTGGTTTTCAGTTCCCAATTATGTTACCATTGTCAAAGATGCTTTACCATGAGACAATTGAATTCTACTATAAACTCATAAAGGTCAGTCTAAGATAACATCCAATTCTATCACTGTAAGTTGTTCGTAGTTTTAGAAACATTATTTCTTTACATTACAACCCTCAAATACTTATAGCTGTACGAGAAATAGTTGAGAGCTCTTTAAGAACCCTAGGCAATTTTTGCAATTTTTAATATATTTTCGAACTTTGAGGAAAACACGAAATACTTTATGAATGAGTTGTAGTCTTAAAGTCCTAGATGATAGAAAGAAGGGCACCCTTCGTTTCTTTAGAACCAAGATGTAAGCTGAACTCATAGACCGAAACTCCAACCAAGTGCTGTATAATCCTTTATCAGCTCATTTACTCACAATCTCTTTTTCTTCTCCTAAAGGACGTTACTACAAGAGCTTATAGATCTATGTCAGGTAAGACCTACTGCCGCTTTTTTTGTCCACCGCAAGGTAGGATGTTAATGTATTGTTATTTACAGCCTGCAAAGCTCGGATATCGTTCTAAACATACAACAAAAAGCCCCTACGCCGGTCCCAAACCTAACTCGAGATCACTGCCCTCGGAATTATAGGGAGGAGTGCCCATATTCTCGCCGCAAAACTCAATAGAACCCCTGGGGTTATATTTGAAGCAGTCCAAACTTAGTTGTTGTTCATCATCTTCTCCAAACCCTTCATGATATAGAAAGCAGGCAACTTTATCACGCCCCTTCTCCGTCAGTCCACGCAATCTCAAAAGAGCCACAACCTCATCATCCGTCCAATTTGGTTTTCTCAAGACCAAGAACTCCATTCCTTTCGGGCCGTTGATGTTATCGACGATGTTGCTTGTAAGTTTCTCAACTACCATCATGCTGCAAAGTAAAGACCGCTGTCGGATTATCACAAGGAATGTTAATCTGCATGTGATTAGCATTGTTGCAAATTTGAACTTCAAGTTTCCTTCGAGTTTATAATTATATGCCCAACAACTTGGAGAAATCGGGTCAGGATATCATACCCGATAAAAAAGGTGGCAGCGACAGCTGTGAGCTGCCTCGCCCAGAAAGCAACTTGAACCCATGACATGTGGCCTCGAAATAGCGAGTTTAGTATGGGTTCCGTCCGAAACAGAGAAACCAAGTTCGATGCGGCCAAAGCAAACATTGATAGGCTTGCTACGAAGTCGATGCTTGAGCAAAAATGGCGTAGTCTGGGAAAATATAGCGAGATGCTGGCGTGGGGTATACTCGTAGGATATATACCAAAGACAGGAATGCGGGAGGTTAAGGAAGACAAAAAATAGCACATTGTTAGATTGATGCAGGCCCAAGCACCAATAACCATCCTCTGTACCTCGAGTAAGCAAAAAGCCAAACGGAAATTTGGGAAGTTAGTTGATGCTCACCGATTTCTGGAACAAATCAATACCAAAATGAGCTTGACTACTGACATCCACCCACTCCTCACTTCCTACCAAAATATATGCTGGTCCGACCAACAGGGCTGTTATCCACACAATCGCTGTTACATAGCAATACAATGCTTGTTCGACTGCAAACTTTGGATCAAGAGTACCCAGAAGTATTCTGGCCGAAGAAATGTACAACGGATCCCAATTTGCAAAAGGGTCCCATCTCGTAACGGCTATGAACCTGAGAAGCGAGCGAAACAGGTGTTGGGACCTAGACAAAACATCAGTCAGCCCTGATCACTTGCAAAAACATCATGGACAACTTACGCAGCCAAGTACAAAATCGCAAGCGGGCACAACAGAGATTTATCGCCCACGAGGGTTGTCGAGTAGAACACCAGAAGGTTTGCCATGGTAATGTCCTGCATTGTTGAGACTATGTCCAGTAACAACCCGGTAAGAATATCGTGGAGGAGTAACCGCAGCCCAGAACACACAATCGAAATCGAGGACACGAATGCCAGAGTGAAATAACGACCTGGGTGAGATTCAAAGGAATGATGGTTCTCTCTTGGTGCTGTGACGATATTAACGACGAGCGTAAGCTGTAGAGTATGCAAGAGATGAAATAGGGCTGTTCCATAGGAAAGGCAGCCTTTCGCTTGTCGGCCCCCTTGATTCCAAACGAGAGAAGATTTAGCATCGAGGCTATGATGGCCAGCCATTTTGTTTGTTTTCGTCACTGATTCAAATTGTATAGGAGAAGAAGTCGAAGGAGGAGTCCATTTGGAGAACTTCCATCATTAAAAAGAAAGAGCGTTGGACAACAGCTCAAAGTGACAGGACTACCTCCACTAGTTAGACGGGTAGGTCGGGATATCGGTCTATACTTCAACGAAGGAAGTCCCGACTGCCATGACTTACTCATACGAGTTAATAGGTATAGGTACCTTACATACCCAAAAAACTGCACTGTGGAAAGAGCAGACGAGCTGCTGCTTCCCCTTTCGGCCATCCGATCACAGGGACTAATCAATTTTGGTGGGAAAGAGGGCGGTTAAAGGCAAGATGGACGAATTCGGATCCGACAATCCACGTTGCAGACTGGGGAGAGATTCCTGCGACATGTATATATTTTTCCCTCAAACGCGGCACTTACAAATGAGAAGTTGATGCATGTGATGTTTATATTGAAAAGAAATGAAGTATAGACGCCGATGTGGTGTGGTCAAGTCTGGTTCGTTGGCTGGTCTCGAGCTGGTTCAGCTGCAGTCGAAACTTGGGAAGCGGCCGTCAGTGGAGTGGTGAGAGATGGGGCGTTGGTGATTCGTTCTTCCGGCTCCGAAGACCCCTGTTCTAAACTGCAAAGGGCAACCTAGCCTAGCAAAAAAAGTTCACTACCATAGACGACTCCTTCAACTTTGGCGTGAATTCGAAATATCCCGTCAGAATATTTTCCCCTTCATTCTCGCATTATTCTTCCGCCACCTCGCGAACTATCAATGCTAAAGTGTTCAAGGCGACTCTTCAAATCGATATCTCACTACCAACCGCGTTTACCGACGTACACTCCTGCGCCGGCTAGACGGCCCTTCAAATTCGTTGCGATGGATTCTGGTCAGCCCCGAGGTCAGGATAGGAAACGACCAAACCAGGGAGGACGAGGCTCGAAACGACAGAAGACCCGAAAGGAGAAGCCGGTCAAGGAGGGCTCGAATGACGAGGTTCTTCTTGCAGATGTGCGCGCCTTATTTGCGGCTCAGAAGCTTTCGGATGTCACACCAGCAATCAAAGTCCAAACAAATCCTACCACCACAGACTCGAATACACCGAATGCCGAGACACCAGCAGAAAATGGTGACTCGGGGATGGCAGCTGCTGAAGCTGGGGAGCAACCGCTGCCAGCACCATTTACAGAAATAGAGGTCAAGGTTTTGGAACTCTCCTCGACTGGTGATGGACTTGCGTTGCAGGATGGCTCGAATCAGATATATGTGGTACCTTTCAGTTCACCAGGAGATGTGGTGAAAATCAAGGTCATTAAACATTTCGAAAGGGAGCATTATTCTATCTGCGATTTCATATCTGTGGTTACACCAGGTCCATTCCGAGACGACAGTCGCATTAATTGCAAATATTTCAGCAAATGCTCCGGATGCCAATTTCAGATGATGGATTATTCAGCTCAATTGGCACACAAGAAGACTATTGTGGAGAAGGCGTACAGGAACTTTTCACAATTACCCCCGGAACTTGTGCCAGTCATTAAAGATACCATTGGAAGTCCCCTACAATATGGATATCGCACAAAACTTACACCCCATTTCGATGGGCCTCCGGGTTACAATAGTAGAGCTGCTAGAAAAGAGGGCATGCGACCGCAGTTCACAGAGGTGCCAAATATTGGATTCATGCTCAAGGGGCAGCGCAAAACCTTGGATATCGAGGATTGTCCGATTGGTACGGATGCTGTCAGGATGGGCATGAAAAGGGAACGACTCAATGTTGCCAATAATTTGAACAAGTATAAAAAAGGCGCAACCATTTTACTACGAGAAAGCACGGAGCGAGTAGCAAAAGATGACAAGAAAGCAGTCGAGTTAGCCGAAGATACCATCAAAGTCGAAGGAACAAATCACACTGATTTGAAAACATGTATTACTGACAACAACGCCAAATCCACTGAATATATTGATGATTTCGTCTTCACCAACACCGCCGGAGCGTTCTTCCAGAATAACAACTCCATACTTCCAGTATTTACACAATACATTCGGGATCATATTCTGCCACCAGCAAACCCTAATGCACCAGCTATCAAGTATTTCATCGATGCCTACTCTGGATCAGGTCTCTTCACAATCACCTTATCCTCACTTTTCACAACTTCAATCGGTATTGATATCGCCGAGGCCTCAATTGTTTCCGCAAGAGAAAACGCTGCTCTCAACAAACTCCCACCTTCACAGTGTACATTCATCGCAGCAGATGCTCCGCAACTTTTCAAGTCTGTTGAATATCCCAATGATGAAACTGTTGTTGTTCTAGATCCACCTAGGAAAGGATGTGACGAGAGTTTTCTCAATCAACTTTTGAAATTCGCACCAAGGAGAGTTGTTTATGTGAGTTGCAATGTGCATACGCAAGCCAGAGATGTTGGGGTTTTGGTGAGGGGGGTTTCGGGTGTTAAAACGAGATATGAGATTGAGACTTTGAGGGGGTTTGATTTCTTCCCCCAGACTGGGCATGTTGAGGGCGTTGCTGTCTTGAATCGGGTTGAAGAAGTGAAGGAGAATGAGGCAAACGAGGAGAAGGTCGAGGTGGCAGAGGAACCAATGGTGATCTCATCCTAAATATCAAGTTGATATCGGGCTGCGATTTCCAGGTTTCCAGGATGAACCTTTGGTGGGAAGGAGGGCCGCCTAGCTCAACGTCTTCAACGAAGGTACAGCAATTATGGTACCCAAAATATAGAACTCACAATTGATACCCCAAGATATGTCTCAAAACCCATTTTCAAATTTCGAGTTGTTGCGGTGGATGACTTGTTCGGGCTACACGTGATTTACTTTTGGCCCCCAAATGAGATGCTTGGTTTATCCAGTCGTTGGTGGCTCACTATGTAATTGGTTAGCTTATCTCAACTTATTTTTGGGGGCCAAAAAGTGATTTGGCTTATCTCGCTGTTTGCGGCTTATCAAACCAGCCAAAATGTTTTAAAGGTTGTTTCGAGAAAAATATTGGCGCAACCTTAGTTGTACATATATTGATGATTTCTTGAGGGTTTGTTTCGCCTTCAGTGTTTCTCCGGTTCTGATTTCCCAATACCTTGAAACAACATCAGATATGCATAGTTGGAAAGTGTAATGTCCTCAGGGCCCATGAGGAATCTGGTAATACACCTCAATCGCACGATATTTCAAGCATCTGTCTCTCGAGTCCTAAGTCAGGCTCAAGCAAGCTCAGACACAGTCAGCGCAATCCGACATCTATTTACTCGAGCAACACGAAATCAATGATATTGATTCTTTGTAAGCTATCCACGCTGAAGAATCATCCTTTAAATCTTATCTCCTTATCATCTATCTCGTACATGTACCTCACCCTTACCATCTCTACCGAGGCTATCCTACCGGTACTTTATTATCGTCAACCCCCCAGCCCCTCAGTCATGTCTTCGGAATAGCTTCGGTATCGCAAGAGGTAAAATCCCAAGACAATCAAACGTTACTCCAAACCCCCAAACCTTTTACGTCGAGATTGGAAACCCCCATTCCTCAAGGTCTAAAAATACAGAAGGCTTGACGGGATCTGGATTTCGAATTCTGAAACTGAGGGGGAGGAGATTGAGTGAGGCTTATCCTACATGAAGTGATCCTTCATCCTATGTATTGCGTGAGTGTGTGGACTGTTTGATACCCGAGTACCCTTCGTAATCAAAAAAACCCCGCCCCCGCCTCCGCATTGCAGATAAGCAAATCATACCTAACCCCCCCTCCTTGTTCGTATCTTCTTAGAGTATGGTGTTGGTACGGTACGTACTTTTGTCAGCTTAGTCGTACTGGAGTACAGAGCCTTAGTTGTCTTACGTGGAAAGAAAGCACACGCTTCCTCTCTCAAGTTAGGGGAATAGGTCGCAAATTCAAGGCTTCGAAAAAGGAGGGGGTCTCGATCGATGAGATTCTAAAACGGGGAGGGAGGAGGGAAGGCGGAACATGGATAATCTAACCATTGGAATCCTAGAGACGCGTTTCCGCCTTACTGCACTCAACAAACCCAACAAGTGCAACCCCAAATATCTGCGGGCGTGCGAACAACAAAGCAAGCAGAAGGGGGTTCGCAAAACTTCGTTCGTGCATTACATTGCCTTGCCTTGCCTTACATATTGTTTAAATGAGGATTTACAACGTAAGGAGGGGAAAATTGTAGTTTTGTGTGAGTTTTGTTTGCATTGCAGAATGCAGATATTGATATTGTTTTTTGTGTTTTTTGTGTTTTTTGTGGTACTTTGGGTTCGTTCGGTTCATGTAAGGAGGAACAAAATTTCAAATGCGATGGATGGCGGATGAGAGAAGCGGACCTATCCTTTTCACTTCGTGGATTTCGTGGGTTGGGGTTGGTTTACTCGGTGTTGCTTGAAGGGAAGGAGAGGGGAGGACAAAGTAAATGAGGGCTTTCCTTGGGTAGCTATTGGGATACACGGTGGAGGGGTTTGTGTATCGCGATTTTCTATGCGGTTATCGAGGTGGAAATGAGGGCATTGTTATTTGCGAAAAACTGGAATTTGGAATTCGACGAGGGGGCTTTTCTCCCTTAAATGACGGAAGAGAATTTACGAGATGGGATGTGATACAAAATTATGACTTCCGATTTCGAGGTAATTGTTTGCTTGACTTGAGATCTATCACAAGCGCGGGAACCGCAAACTCCTTAGCCGCATTAGGCCAGTGAGCCATATTCCTATCATTTCGCGGAATAGTACTTTGTTTAATTGCTTCTTTACGTGTACTCGTAGTTTTTTGTTCGTTTGCGCCTCAAACTTACGAAATCCTGATGCCGTCGTGGCGGAAAATAGGTAAAAAATGACGAGATGAAGCGAAATTCAGGATTCTGGGGAAAATGTCTCATTTACAAAAGTAAATCCCGAACATTCATTACACAGTGATGTTTCAGTCCCCCTGAGGCCTGAGGGAAGAAAAGAAAGAAGATGTCGTAACATTTGCGCCTCTTATTTTCCACTCCATCATAGATCAATCATATCTTGTTTTTGATAAGATCCAGACTCGAGACAAGGGCCCGGGGAAGGCTCCGGACTCCCTCGTGGGGGGTTTCGCAGGCCTGATCATGGAAAATGATACCCCACGTTGAAAAATCCCATCTTTTGATCAAGTCACACTTTTCCCTTCAGCACATGTTAAGGTTCCCCCCCACGGAAGTTCAAAAGATTGAATGGAAGTTCGTGACTTTGTCCCATCACATGTCATTCGTTGATTACATCCCGATTCCAAATCCCCGACCGCCACTCAATATCTACCAGTAGGGCATTTTTTCTTCTTCAAACGGTCCTAAACAAAACGGTCTGATACTTCCGCTAGAACCTTCACTCGAGTAAGTTGGGATGTTTGGGAAGTAAGTCATGAGAAATGCGGGGGTCAGCTCAGAAGGGGGAGGGGTCAAGACGGGACGGGGAGAAGTCGGCCAAGCGAGGATGAAGGGGGTAACCCCCAAGAAGAAACCGAGAACCAAGGTTCTCTTTCCTTTTTTTTTTGTTGGTGGTGCTGTTAGTGGCAGAGACCTCGTTTTCCCATAATGTGATGAGAATAGGAATTCAACATAAGCAAGAAGGAAAGAGAAAAGGATCAAAGAAATCAAAAGAACCAGAAAAGAGTTCCGAGGTTTTTTACAATAGCCTCGTATGCTAAAAACGAAAGAAGTGGAACGTAACGTACCGTCTCGTCTGTAAACAAAAAACAACACACAAACGAGAGCCTAGAGCCTCCTCGGGAGTCATCACCTCGCATCGCAACAAGAAAAAGAGTCATCCATCTGGCTGCCAACCCTCCCCCAAAACACGAGACGAGGCGAGGACAGCGCAGGCTGAACTCAACTCAGCCGACAAACAAGCATACCCCATACCCCATATTCCTTCTCCAACCAGGCAAAATGGCAAAACCCCAAACCACGAGGAAAGTTTTTCTTTCTTTCTGGATGCCTAGGTAGGAAATCCCCAGATCCGTCCTCGTGGCTCTGTCAGGTAAAATAACCTTAGAGGGTTTCGTTTGATATTATTTCCTCGCGACTCACCTTCGATCAACGGGCCAGAGCATCCGCTCGCCGGACAACCGTAAGGCTAGGTAGAGTACAGCACACCCCCACTACGATACATACCCGTCTCCATTACAATACATGTGAAATTCTCACTCACCGCATCGTACCCGCGAAATGTTGTGTTTCCCACCTCTGTAATTGGCCATATTTCGAAACGGCGGTGAATCGAAAAACTTGAAGTGGGCCACCGCTTTTTTATTCTCGAGCCTCTGTAAGCCTATAAGCCTACCTTTATCGATGGGTGTGCATGGCGGGCTCATCGTAAACACGTAGTGCGTAAACAAGGCAAAGGCGGTCTGGTCAGTTCTTGCTTTTTGGCAACGTGGAGGACGTGGACGAAGGGGGAGGGGGCGCGGTGGAAGAATACGGTAAGAAGGATAGGAGTCCGTGTTCGCTCTTGGGTCGATTTTTGCCTTCTCTCCTTGACTTGACTCTGGATACTTTTGGTGGGGGGTGGACCCCAGCTTCCGTCGCGGAACGCGGGTACACACGACCCCCCCTCGGCTCCCCCCCATGGAAGCATTGATGCCGTTCGTAAAACTAACTTGTTGTGTTCGTGGCGGTCTGTGGTCACAACATCCATATAGACAGCTGGACATGTCACAAAGTCCCCTCCCCAAAATAAAATTTCTATACCTTTTACCCCTTGACTCGTCCAACCCACCAGAAAGAAGAAGAAAATAATAATAAATAATTTCAAACAAGAGAGAAAAAGGAACGCCCAACGCCCCTTCTTCTCCCTACGTTACTCAACATCCACACCCAAAATTTCCAATTTCCAATTTCCAAGAAAGCAAAGAAAGAAAGCCCAACCCCTTCGAACTCCTGCAAATAAGATATATTTGGCATCCATCCATTTCCTCAACTCAAATCTCGCCCAACAAGCAGTCATCTTCCTCTCCAAAGGAAGGATAATCTACCATTTCCGGAGGGCTGAGTCAACCTAAGTAAAAAGGGTACCCTCAGGGCTTACGAGAGATCTCTTACACGCAACCACACAAATCACCGCCTGCACCACCACTACCACCTCCAGCGCACTCACACACACACACACCCACGAGAAATCCCTCGGTTTCCGAAGGAAGTGTAGGAGTCATCCAAAACTTGGTGTCCTCAGTACACCGCAACAGTCAGAAACCACTTCGCCCATATTAGGCAACGACAAGTCCCACCTCCTTGATCTATCTCCCTTTTCCCCAGATATTTCGAAAAGACCAAACTCAGAAATTTCGAGAGAAAGAAAAAAACACACACACACAAGAAAAATATAACAACGCGAAAAGATGTACTTCTCCATGTCCCCCCAATCAACAAGTTACTCCACCACCTCCCCCATGGAGATCCCAACCAGCAACGCAGCATCCCGCTCCCCCTCCTGCGCCTACCCCTCCTGGCCCCGACGCGACAGTCTCTCCAGCACCACCGACCACCACAACCACTCCTTCATCATCTCGGACGAGGAACTCTTCCCCCAAGTCTTCGACGAGGATTCTTCGTCGTCCGCGACATCGACACCGGCCTCGGATTTCTCGCGCAGTCCCGCCAGTCCGCGATACGTCGTCGAGAGCGGGAGTTTGATGCGGGAGGTCGTGCGACAGGAGAAGGCGGCGCGACAGAAGGAGGCGAGTGGGAATGCTTCGAGGAAGAGGAGTTCGAGTGGTGCGAGTAAGAAGAGTCGGAGGGGGAGTAAGAAGATGAGTCCTATTCAGGAGGTTTGTGAATAGACTCTTCTTTCTGTTTGCACAGGAGTTTTTGGTCTCTTGTTTTTTTGGTAAGTCTTTCTGTTCTCTTTGTTGCATCGCATCGCATCGCATCGCATCGCACTTGCGAAGAAAAGGAGGACTCGATTGCTAACCAGTGATTCGGATAGTTTATTGGAATAACCCATATATATATACCCCTCATGAATCTTTCGCAAAAAGGAGAAAGCATACGACAGCATATGATACCCCAAGGAAACAAACGATTCTCCTACCACGGTCTGCCAGTCCGGCATCGCAGCTCAGTCGACTTCGACCAAGCGAGACGATGACTTCGAGTCCTTGACTCGACACGACGATGATTCCGAAGATGCATCTTGATGATTTACGGAAAACAAAGTCGATAAAAGAGGAGAGCGAGGTTTAAATAATAAAGAGAACTCAAATCTTCATCGACAGGGAGAATAGTCTCACCCCTCGATCCGCCTCACCCGAAATTACACCCCCCTCATCGGTTCGGGTCATCGCAACTTCGCATCACATCAAGGGAAAAGAAAACCAGCCAGTTCACGGACCGCGCAGCAGTCCCTTCAAAGATCCCCAGATCTTCCAACACTTCCCCCGTCCATGCACCAACAAGGCAGAATCACAAATCTCATTTCGATAACTAATTCGCAATACCATCCCCATTTTCTTCACGACTTCGCCACCGGGAGTTGAAGGACGAACGCATTGACATTTTTTCTTCTTCTCATCGTTGCATTTGCATTTTTGGTTTTGGGAGCGAGCGACACGCAAGCATTTTGGGGAAATTTCGGAAACGCGAATGTGCGTTTATGCGATATATGCATTTGAAATCGACAGACAATCCCACACAGCATGGCCGGACAAGAGATGTACAGTTGTTCGGAGCCAACATTTTTTCTTCTTATTTTGATTCTTTACACTTCTTTTTTGATACCCTTTTATGACAAGCATTATTTGTCTTTCGCGTTGTTTATTTGAGAGAGGGGAAGGAGGAGATGGGAAAACAGAACAAGGGTTGTCTGGGAGAAACTTTCAAGCGATGGCAAGGTGGGATTGTGGTTCTTCCATCCCTGGGTTGATCATTCTCGTCTTGGAGAAGATTCCCACGCACCTCGCTACACCATCACACTTTGCAAGAAAGAGATCCGGCGAGACCGGAGAGGGAGAAAGTTAAGGAGACATAGTTCTGTTGGTTCCTTCGTATTGAGGAGAGGAAAGTGGGAAGGATTTGGGGAAGACGCTTTCACACTGGTGTTCTCGTCTGGTCTGTCTTGGATATATATTTTTGGCATATCAATAGTTCATATTGGAATCCATGAATTCGGACTTCTCACATCATCTTTCCCCACTTGTGTCATTCTTGAATATGTGAAATGCATCAACTCATAGGTAATCCATGATTGGCCGTCCTCCATGCCGACTCGGCCAACAAGGTTGCCGAACGGGAGAGGGAAGTGGAGAAGTGGCACGGTCCATGGAAAATCTAACGGGAAGGAGGGCGCTTAATCAATCCCGGAGCATGCAAGACAGAGGCACAAATTGAGGAACCAAAAACTTCAATGCCAAAGAAAAATGCGTGATGGATAAAGTGGTATGGTGACCAATGAAAACTTTTAGAGCTTCCGATTTTCGGTTCTGATGTATGAAGATGTACCAATCACAAGTTGAGATGACATCTTCTTTAGGACAATCTTTTTTGAAGATTTTCCCATACTTTGCACACTATCGAATTCTTTTTTTAGCTTGATGAAAAATGTAATTGTGTAAAGAGAATAGGTGCCTGATCATACCTTAGGGTAGAATTTTGATTCAAAATTATTCTCCGGAAAGAAATCCCAAGTGCGGACAAAAGACTAAAAGGAAAAAAAGGATGAGTTGTTGATGCAGTTGATGCGCTTCGGAACAGCTGTCGTAGCTCTGATTGACGAAAAGATTCGAAGCCACAGATGAAAGGTAACGTTGAACGACATGGAAGAAAAAGGCAACGCTGATACGAGTCCCGAACCAGTCCCCCTCATCCAAACTTTTGAAGGAGGGTGTAGTGAAGCAGGTACGAGAACCAGTGGTTCAGACAGGCGTAAATAAGGTGTGTGGGTTAATATAATATTGCATGGTTCGCCTCGAGAAAGTAAATTAGTGTTGGAGAAACTCCTAGGCCCCCGAATCTGTCGTTGTACATTTGTTATCTGATCGCAGAAGAGACAATCGATAGGGTCTACCCCGCGGCGGCCTCTAGACTGACCAGCAGGAAGCACTGGAGTGGGATCCGGATCTGCTGGCAGAGTGCAGAGTGCGGGAGCTTTTTCGAGCTTGGACGTGATCCGAGATGTCGCACATGCCTGCATGTCAAAGTGCCAATACTACTTTAAAAGGAGCAAGATAACGATAGGAAGCTTGCTCGTCCAACCCGGAATCGCTCCGAGAGGTGTTCCGAGAGGACTCGGCACCACTTTCAACTTGAAGAGGTGTTGTGTCTGGCATCTAGAAGAGAAGGAACTGCAGGTGTATGGAAAGGTTCTTGACGAGGAGGGAGGGGGAAAACAGAAAACGGTCCGTGATGGACAATACATATGTCGGCAGCTTCCCCTCATCACCACTTGGGGATGGTTCAACCGTTATTCGCTGTCAACCCACGATCGGGTATCAAAAAAACGATTTTTGGACATGGGATGGCATGGGGGTAGCAGTACGGAGAGTACGTTGTAACATACATGGTGATATAGGGAGTGGAAAGGGACTATTGACCGGGCCGTGCTGATTTGTGATTTCCCATTCAGTTACAAATGGCAGAGAGGAGTGAGCACATATTTCTCGCGCCACGACCTTCCTTTCCCCAACCCTTCAATTCTTTGCTGCTGGTCGTCGTTCGTGGAAGTTTTCTCGCCCTTGCGCGTAACGGGAAGTTCATTTCTTCATCTGGTGATGTGATCAAAAAGCCATCGAGCGTGCCCAACGGCGGCGGCGGTGACGACGTGGGGACGTTTTCTTCAAAGACGGTGTAGAAAAGCAGGAATTGAATTGGGATGTGGGACGAGTCGGGGAGCGGAGGTATTTGGAGAAAATAGATCAACGACGATGACTCCTTCATTGGAGTTGCCACTCACAATGGCTTTGTAGACGCTGGGCGGTGGGTGGTGAGGGAGAGTTTTATCATTCTGGAAGGGTCTTCACTCCCTGGTCCGTACCTCCGTACAGTTTCGTATCCATTGTTTGGGTGAGAGTCTGAGAGAGAGAGAGAGAAGGGGGTAAAGTGGCAGATCGTGGTATCTGACCCGGTGATTTCCAGGTTCCAGTGACATCTGGATTAGACCCTGGCGGTGCAGTGTGAGTGGTTGGTGTTGTGATATTGCTGCATGAGGGGTTGAGCTTGTTGAAGTGTGGGAGGAGCCAGTGAGAAGGTGGAGGTGCCTTTTCCTGACATGATGCTAGCGGACCCTGGTTCGTGCCAAGACTAGCGCCGTCCCGCTCGAGGTCCCCATTGTTTCCTTGGTTGCCTTCTTTTTTCACAATGGGCCAGCCAGTACGGACGAGTACTCCAGCACCAGCGACGACACCAAGCAGCAATTCCCACCACTGAAGCCATATTACAGCGTGTCACACTGTCAGCACTCCACGAGGTCACCTACAGTAGCCCACCAAAGAAGCATTGAGGGTCCCCCAACGAAACCTTCAGCCTCCTGCAGCAGGCACCGCGCCCTGAAAGAAGACGTACCTCTGCTGAATTACGTAGGTACAGGCTGTCGAATCCCCCCAACGTCCCCTCATCGCCCCTCCCTCCCATCTACGCCCCTCCGAGAAGCCGAGAATGACTCCCTCGTACTCTGTACGCTTCTAATACGGCTCATTCTATTATGGAGTAGGAGGTTCTCAACCTCTCAATGGCGTATGGAGACGTAGTGCGAAAGTCATTTCTTCCTTCTGGACCAGCAAACCCCCGTCTTGGCTGAACGATTCGTCTGCTTTGCAAATTCCGAGTCACTGCCACCGTCCCCCCTTCCGCCATTAGTTGCGCTGTATTGTCCTCCCCACCACGCCTCGTGATATACACTTCGGCCCAATATCAAATGGGCACGGAGGAAGCACCCAGTGCTGAGGTGCCGAGCCCTGCTTCTGCTGCGATGGACAGTGCTAGCGCAAGTGTAGAGGCCTGTCAAGGCTGTCAAGAGCGAGTTTGTGGAGTTGTTTGGTCGTTGATGGATGAACGACCATGAACGAGCACTCGAACGTATAGCCAAGTGCGGACGCTGGGAATGAAGTTCATTTCATGGATTTCAGCCACGTTGGTAACGAGGGTCTGCTGCGAGTGGTGAACCCCAGGCCGGCGTGGTCGTCGTACCAAGTTGCTTTGGAAGTGCCTTTACGGACCGTTTCGAGGTTGCAACCACACATTGAGAGAAGCTTGTATACCCGTTACTCGTACTAGTCAAAAGTCCAGCGTCAAAAGGATTCGCTTCCTTAACCCCCTCTTTAGCGGGGGGGGGGGGGGGGGGGGGGGTGCAAGCGTTGTCAATCCATGATTGATACTTGTCTATTCAAACTGCTAGCGTGTATCATCACTAGGTATGACTGCGAGCAGAAAGGAGAAAGACTCGTTTCCCCTGGCTGCCTCTCAGCAAATTGCGAACCTGTATACCACTGTGTGGCTGTCTGCCCCTCTTCTTAAGCGGTCTGCAGTGCTTCCCCCCCCCCCTCCCCCCATAGACGAAGGGGCTGCTTCTCTGTGCTGCAATTTGGCCCATCAAAATGAACCGGATCTGATGCGGATGCCGTCGCATTTGCTACCCATGGGAACAGAGGAGACTTAGGAAAGACGAGGAAACCCACCAGTGACCCATCCAGGCCGCTACAGTGCAGTACTGGCTTCGCCTGAGAGGGTCCTGCAAATCTATATCTGGCGACTGGGAGTTGCGCGACCACACTCTCCCATCCATTGACAGGCCGCGCCACGACTCTTAGGCGCCCTCTTTGCTGCACCTGCTGCAGTAGATCCCCCTGCTCCTTTTAACCCCCCGGTACTTTTCGAGTCCCCCCCCCTGCTACCCCCAGTTCTGCCATTTCACCTCCGCAAGGACTCTGCCGAGTTGCAGTTGATATACTCCCGATGGCCTCACTCTCTCCGCCACGGACTTCTCCTGTTTTTTGTCTATTGTTCTTTCTATCTTGACCTGCGCGTATCTTGCTTTAACAAGCCTCTTTTCGCCCCCCTTGGCCCCCAATAGAAGCGCCGACTACACCCTCACACCTCACACACGCATAATCCATAACCCCCCTCGTCTGCCATTCCATCCCGCCGGTCCCCCAGACGCCCACGAGGTCTAAGCCGTACAGAGAGCCACCATCCACTATCACAGTTGAATGTCCAGTTATTTCCACGCAGTCCCGTGCTACTCTGGCTGCCCACCGTCCGACCTGGTTGCACTTCAACGTCTCTCTCTCCTCCATTCTTCATCCATTGATCCTCTTCCACCACCTAAATCCACGCGGTACACAGGTACAAGCACGAGCTTGCATTGCAGCCGTCGCCAATTGCACAACTAAACTCGGTCCCCCGTTGAATCGGTACATCGTCATCTTACACCGACATCGGGCAGCTAGCATATCCATGTGACGAGGTGAGGAAGAATTGGGCGTGGAATCTTTTGCCCTGTACTGCAGGGCCGCGAGAATTGGTGGGGCGGCAGAAGTATCGCGAGATCTGTAAGTGGTTCCTCCCCAAAAGTCCTGTATACAAAGACGGATACAAGGCAAGCCAACGCTGGTGCCCATATTCCCCAATATATGACATGTACCCATCCATTGGAGTCATGACCCCCATGGAGCGGTCCCACTAACTCTTTCGCTCGTCCTGGTGCAGATAGCAAAACCCAATAACTATGGCCATGTCCGCCGGACATATGGCGAGGAATCGCTCCATCTCGATGAGCTCTGGACATTCCTCCAAGGGGAGATTGGCAACATTGGCCGAAATCAGTAAAAGCATGCCAGCGGAACACACCCGCCAATTCGAGCCATGCGCGGCCACAGCTTCCATGTTTTTATATGCTCAAGGCAGCTCAGTCGTTTGTTGTCACCACGATACCCTGACAATCGAGAGACGCTTCTCAAGGCATACGGAAGAAATTGTATTATTAGCAGTTGACACAGTCAGTGATAGAGGAGCGGGAAGATTAGTAGTGAGTTATGATGTTGGGCAAACCGCCATTGTATGGGATTGCATGACGGGAGACGAAATTGCAAGGTTTGCGTCTTATGAAAATCTCACGGTGGCAGCATGGATGCGAAATGGAAATGTTGCGTTTGGTACGTTTTTGTTTTTCCCCCTTGATGCAGAGTTACTGACTTTCCCAGGTAATGCCCAAGGAAATGTTATTTTATTCGAGCCCTCAACCTCGGAGCACATTTCAGCTAGAACGATAGACCAGATTCCAGTTACAGCTTTAGCACCAGCTGCGGATTGTAGAACATATGCGATTGGGTAAGACTTTGAATTTCTCATATACTGTTCCTGCTAATGTTTTACAGATTTTCAAACGGTTCTCTCATGATTGCGGCTTTACAGCCAAGATTTACGATCCTTCATAACCTAACCACCTCCCGAGGACCATCGCCGATTGTCACACTGGCATGGCATGGATCCTCGTCGAGACAGAAATCCGACATGCTAGCCACCCAAACAAACGATGGGGATCTTCGCGTATGGAGTATTGCCAAATCACCCACCAGCACCGACACTGCAAAGGTCGTGCGGGTTCTGAAGAAGTCTGAAAACTTTCAAGCAGGACCTAATTGGTTAGCATGGTCAAAAAATGGGCGTATTATTCAGTATTCAGAGGGGTAAGTGATATCATTCCACATGTGGCGTGGCCGAAGCCGCGCGCTTAGCAAAACGATTGCTGACCATACACCCCTGTCCAGCGAGACTGCCTCATGGGATGTTCGTACCAAGCATGTCACATTCGATCCAATACCCACATTGGCAACCGTCAAAGGTCTGGCAGTGTATGGCCCTGGTGCCACACTGTTTACATTGGGTGCCAACAATACGGCTCAGCAATTCGACCTCAATATTCCAGCGCAGTTGGTGGCAAATGTGCAGCATCCAGCCAATCTACTTCCTCCATCACCGCCAGTGTCGATCGAGGAACAAATGAAACAGAAGACCTCTACGGCCCCAGCCCAGGATGAAATGTCGGCGATGCCGATCAATATTGACATTTCAGAAAGTGAAGAAGACCACATGTCGCCACTGGCAAGGATAGCTCGAGAGATGGACAAGCTCGAGATGGAGAGACAGGACCCGATTGATCGTTCCGAGACGCTTAGCCCCGTCTCTTCGAGAAGCAGAGCCTCAACAACCTCTCAATCTTCAGCAGGGTCCCGAACTCATCATCACGAATATCGTAGAGCAAAACCACATGCTGTAGCATCACGTGGACAACGTAGCGAAGCTGCTACGACCATATCGATGGGTTCTTCCATTCACACCCGAGAACCCTCAATGGCCAGCCGTGACAGCTTTTCGATGAGTAGCGTGACATCATCCAAGGTATCGCATCGATCCAGACCAAGACAGTCCAGACTACGCCAGGAGGTTCTTCGCAGTCCTGAGGAGGCAGGGCCTATCGCCGATTTATTCAAGTTTACTAAATCCAGATTAAGCGACATCCCTTACAGTCATGCACAAGTCCTCGACAACACCCATCTTACGGTCAATGATCTCCGCAGACAGATGCTCAGTACTATTTTCGGATGGAACGGTGAGGTTGACACAATGATTCAAGATGAATTGGCTCGACACCCTGTCGGATCCCCCAATCGACTCCTACTTGCGAAATGGTTAGGTGATATTGATAACGATGTTTTGGCTGCTGCAGACTCTGGCTCGATGACTTCCTCCGACTGGATGCTTCTCGCTTTGTGTGGTATTGGAGGAACCGCTTCCCAGGCAAAAGTAGCTCGTGCATTTGTTCAACGATTGCTCGAGAAGGGGGATGTCCACACCGCTGCAACTATCCTAGTTGGTATGGGCGACCAAAATGATGCCATCGAAATATACGTTTCTCACAAGCGTTATATGGAGGCTTTGATCTTAACTTGTCTATGCTTTCCTTCGGATTGGTCACGACAGTCAGAATTGGTCAGGAAATGGGGTGAGTGGGCAGTTCAACATGGCCAGCAGCAGTTGGCCATCAGATGTTTCTCTTGCACCGGATCAGAATCAACCGAGCCGTGGTTCTCGCCAACTGCGCAAGCTTTATCTTTCAAGCAACTCCAGAACCAGACTATTCCAGAGCTCCTTAGCCCTCCATTATCCCCACCTGGACCTAGAGGCCCTCAACGAAGTATTGGCCAGGCCTCGGCTCTCAAGCTGATTACTTCTTTTGGCGACAAGGCTGCGAAATCCAAGTTCTTTGGAGTTGGTGACGACGACCGTACACCAGTTGGTGGTGGTGTAACTCCAATCGCAGAGTCGGCATTGTCACCACAAGGTGATGCAACTGCTTTCCTCAGGCCAAGCAATCGAAGTGTTTATAACACCCCGGCTTCTGCCAGAACTGCAACACCTGGCGGGTTCTCAAGACAACGGCTTCCATCAATTGGAGAGATGCCATCTGATGTCACCCTTCCCCGAGGAAATCTTGAGGGCGCAAACTTGCCTACTCCCGCCGACTCCGGTTCTGATAGAGAAAGGAATGAAAACATGGCCCGAGCCCGTGCTACTAACAATGCGTCCCAACCCCAACCAGACTTACAACTCAACTCGGCGAGGTACAATCCTATTGCTAGGGCAGCTACAGCAAGCCCCATGATGGAGAAGCCAAAGTTCAAACTTCAGGCACTTCCATCGCCTACTCCCGAATCTTTCACACGTCAGAGCGCAGCAGCTCGTCACCGAAATGGTTCACGAGATCGCAAACCTGACGGACTTCAAATTCAGTGGCCACCTATGGAATCCATCATTACTGGTGACTATATGACTTCTCCAGACCCATCAATTGCTTCTTCCAGACTCACTACAACCTCTCGTTCCGTTGCCGAATCAGTTGCGTCCAGCACAAGGAGCCCAGTTGCTAGCGAAAGAAGCTACAGAAGCATGGGAGGCGCAAGTCCAGTCGTGACAGGAAGAAGCATCGATCAATACATCAGCAGCCTAGATTCTGCTCAGTATCATTCCGACAAGCAAAGAACGAGACAAAGCAGCCGTGATCGAGCAGGTAGAGCTCGCAGCAGTAGCCGTAAGCCAAGAGCGAGGGAACCTTCCGAAGACCGTGGACGCAACAACGCCAGGTATATCAAACCTGCAAAACGATCACCAACTTCGCCAGTCCCAATGTCGCCGGAGGATCTCATCGATTTGGGTTCCACCACTGGCCCCTTTTCACCCACGGATTCTGTTACCACTACTACCACTACCCAATCTAGACGTCCAAGGGAAAGCAGTCGCTCCAGAGTCAAGAGTTCGAGAAACCCAAGCCGAGTTCGTCGTGCATCTCCAGAACCAAAGCAAGTACACTCTAGAGCTACAAGCCGAGCTCAAAGCCGCAACACAAGCCGCCAGCCAAGTCCCATGGGTAAATTGACTATGATTGATACAAGATCTAGAGGTAGAAGCCAAGGCCGCGAAGGCTCCGCGATGCGTTCCCCCTCTTCCCCTCTTCCGATGTCACCTCAAGCCAAGTTCTACCAGGATGAGGACGAAGAAGACCTGAAAAGAGCACACGCGGATCAAGAGAGGTTCAGATCTCGACACAGAAGTACCAGCCGTATGAGAGAACGTGGGACGAGTACTGCTCGCCATGAATCTCCAGAGAGAAGAAGACGTGACCGATCAAGCAGCCGCCGTCCAGCTGAGAGGGATGCCAGTCGTGTGAGAAGGGAGCCCAAGGAGCCTTCTCCACCAAAACGCGAAAGGCAACCATCTCATGCTCGATCCACCTCAGGACGTGAAGCTGGAGATTTGAACCTAATCAAAGACGCCCGCACTTTGAAAAAGGAACAAGCAGCACGTGAGCTTGAGGAAAGACGCAAATCTCTTGCACTGAGACCAATGGCTCCTCCAATTGTCCACCCAGAGGAGATTGCTGCCCTATCGCCCATGACTTATCGCCACCCGTCACCAGATCTTCATAGATCCTCTTCTAGGCAGTCTCAACAACCCCCTCGAAGTCAAACAACATCACCATCTAACATTCAGACCTCACCTGCTTATTTGAAGGACAGCAATGGATCATCAGTGCAAGTTGGACTTCCGGCTACTCCTAGAGCCATGAGACATCCAAAATATGATCCCGATGGACACAACATTCCTGAGGTTCCTCAAATCCCCGACAAGTACGAGAATGACTCGCCAATAGGTTCAAACTGGGGCAGTTTGAATGCGATATCCTACAACAGTGCTTTTGAGACTCTTGGACCTTTACCAAAGACAACTTATACAGCCGCGCCTCGTCGTCCTGGTCCACGAAGTGCATCTGCTCCTATTCCCGAAGAGCCTACTTCACCACATGCGCTACCTGCCGCTTTGCCAACCCATCCAGCTTTTCAGGCTGCCCTTCCACCAAGCAGTCGAAGGAAAACACAGGAGGCAAATTCTCAAAGATCCCCAGCCTCGTCTCCTCGGAAAATTAACCCCGGAGAAGCGCAACCAGGAACTTTAGGATACGAGGCGAGAAACAACAGCCCAGTTTATTCGACACACAATCCCGCTGTGATGGGAGGTATCGACGAGACCATGGAATCGACCGCTCGACAAACTAACCCATCAAATGACAACTTGATTCCCCCACCACCTCCTCCCCCTCCTGCGCCACCGATCATTCCTCAATTGCAACATTTGGCAACTCCACCACCTCCACCACCTGCTCCTTTATATAACCCAAATAACCCTAACAACACCACCTCAATGGTATCTGGCGTATCTACCGGATCCGGAGATATCGAAATCGTCATGGACGACGAAGAAGACAAGACGCGCTCCCCAACAGCGGAACTCACCCCTCCCCAACCACCATTCGCTCAAGGCCACACCCGCAACCGCTCCATGGGCCATAGCCGCGGACGAAGCGAGACTGACAACAGCATCTCAGGACGCTTCACCCGCGCCGCTGAGCGTCTCCGCAGCGCAAGCCGAGGTCGAAATGGAGCCAAAAGTCCACCGATGGAACAAGGTCAAAGTCCTTACGAGAGTGTGCCACCACCGAATTGGGGTCCAGTCAGACCTTCGATTTCTTCCCCTCCTCTGCCCAATGGTTTAAATCTTTCTGAGCGCCACCCAAGAGAGGTGAAGGCTGCGTATCAGGAGATGGAGGGTGGGATGATATAAATATTACATCTCGCTCAGCGTTCTTTCTCAATTTTTTCACTTCTTTTTTTCTGAAAGACTTTTTAGCATACGCATGCAGCATTGGCGTTATTTTCATCTTTTCTATGGCCTTTTCAAACATGTATTCGCGAGTGCTCTTTTGCGATTTACCTTTATATAACTTCGATACCCCCTATTATATCTGTTTCTTCGGTGCTCACTTTTGATATCTTTTGGGGCATGATTCATGACTTTATGGTTTGGTGGATGGGTGTGGTTGTGTTGGGTTGGATTGGTGTTTATACGAGGGAGCGGAAAGAGCCAAGAATTGGGAGGAGATTGGGGCTCGGGGAAATAGGGGAGGGGACGACACGAAGGGTTGGTGTGGATTATTTTTTCTTCTATATTATTGTTGTTGTACATGTTGTACAGAAAGACAGGTTTTTTATTCTTCAAAGAGTGAAGAGAGAGAGAGGGTTTGAAAGTGGGATGGATCATCTTGTATTTTACCTTTTCATATGATCGGGGTTTTTTATTTCTATATATACAAAATTCTTTCCTGGGGTTTTCTTTCTATATACCTTTTTCGTTTTGAGTGTTGATTTTTGATTTTTGATTTTGATCGCTGTTTATCTTATATGCAAATGAAAATTTCCTGGGTTGTAAATGGGTATATAATCTCACAAAGCGAGGAAGGGCACTCGACAGAACTTGACAGAACTCGCTCAAACGACAGAAAGCGGTAAAGACCAAACTCAATTTCCGCGAGGAACAATGTTAGGAAGGAAGGAAAAGACAACCTGGAAATTCGGAAATTCGGCAATAAGCGGGGAAGGAAGGGTGGAAATTGGGGGGTCTTCTATATATATATTTTTTTTTTCTGGGATGCCTCACGGCTAAAAATGTTCTTTGATGGCTTTTTTTTCTTGTCATTTCCTTTTTTGAATTTTTGAGTTTTGAATTTTTAGGTTGGTTTAGTTTAGTCTAGTTTTTAATAGGATATTCGTATTCGTATAACTTCCTTTTCATGGACTTTCTTGGTGTTGTTTGAGATTTGAGATTTGAGATTTGAGATGTGAAGATGTGAAATGTGAAATGAAGATATACAGCGAATGAATGTAAAGAGGAGGGTGCCTCGACGATCTAATATATGTGCCCGGGGTTTAGGAATATGTGGCGTTGAGAGATGGATGGGGCAGGTGGTGGGTATAAAGTAGGAGATTAGGTTGGGGAGGTGGAAGGGCGCGTACCTGGGAGTTCGAGAATCTATTTTCGTCGGGTGGTTTGAAGGTAGAGGTTGGGATATCTGGGTGTTTGTTCGTTGTAGCGGTGTGAAGAGAAGGTTTCGCTAGGAAGACTCCATTCATAGGGGCTGGTAAAGGTTTTTCTGAGGGGAGAAGGGAGGGGCCAGATATTGCCGGGTTTTGAGGTGTTGTCGTTTTGGGCTTTGGCATTTGGGTGTTTTACTTTTTACTTGCCGGGGGCTGGAGTGAATTGAGGGGATATACGTGGTTTTTAGATGGAATGTAGGTGGGGAGAAATTAAGAGTGGATTTGGAAGGTGTGAGGGACTTGAGAGAATTAGAGGTCGTTGTTAGGTTTGGTCTCTTTTTACTGTAGCTCGGGAGAAGCTGTGGTGGGTTTTATTTTCGTTAATACTTATGTGGCCTTGAGTCTTGTTTGCGGGGTGGG